>VYXB01000185.1:351929-509180 GCA_013397135.1 Pachyramphus minor
CCGGGAGTTTGTTGCAACTTCTGCCCCCGCCTGCGCGGAGGGCGGGTGTGCGGGGGACGCGGGACACACGCACGCACACATACACGGTGCGGGGGGGACGCTGCCTCGGCGGCATCCCGGGTCCCGCCTGCCGGACGGCTCCGGCGCTCCCGGCGGGGCTCCGGTGGCGGCTGTGGGCAGCACGGCCCCGGCTGCCGGGGGCGGTGCGGGTCGGGGGGGCTTCGGCGGGGAACGCGCTGTTCGGGGGCTTCTCCCCCGCCCGGCTCAGGTGAGCGGCGCCGCCGGCCCCGCTGTGCGGGAAGGTCCCTCGGAGCGGGGCGCGGAGCACAGAAATCCCGCGGGAGTCCTTTGCCACCCCCACGTCCACAGGTCGGGGTGTCGCGGGGACACGGGCGTACCCCGCACCGCACCCTCCGGCAGCGGGTCGGGCTCTGCGGTGCCGGTGTTCGGGTGCGCTTGTGTGCTTATTGCATAGTCCGGGGGAAATCCGAGACGGGCAGCGAGCGAGGTGAAATAAAACTCACTTTGTAGTTCCACTGCGTCGGTTTCATGTAGTTTTCCGGAGCAAGTGTCCAGTGAGAGAGAACTGGACATTTTAAATAAGAATCAATGGGCTTGGCAGATGACAAGAAAAGGTTATTACTACTTTTGTATTTCAAATTGAGAATTTTCTTTGATGTCATCAAGCCAAAAATTCAGTGGTTTGATTCGAGTTGAGAGTAGAGCCAAGCTGAGAGATCTGTGAGCTTTAATCTGCGCCAGACAGCAATGGGAATAATTCCTGTTCTTAAGAAGCTGTACTTTTCTCTACAATAAGAAACTTGATTTTTAGTGGATAGAAATGATGTACCACATATGTAGTTGATGGATTCAAGGGTAAAACCATTTGAGCGTATTATTATTTACTGTTTCCCTGTGTTAGTCAGAAACCTCTCTGTGCTAGACACAAGTGGCAAGATCACCTGTCTGAGGGAGTTAATGGTCTTGGACAAGTTGTGGAGGCGTGTGTGTTCCCTGAGGAGATGCTGCTGCAGGGGTCAGACCTCAGGTGAGGCTGTACCCAGCAGCTGGGGGCAAAGGAGAAGGTGAGTGATGGGAAGGAGAAAGGAAAAGCCGAGGTTAGTAATGTTGTGTTGGTCTGGATTGTATGGAATGGCTACATGTCCCCTTTGTGGAATTGGGAGGTGTTAAAATAACAAGATACTATTATCACAAATATCTGATACTGCCTACAAGAGCATGCAAGGCTAAAGACAGCTAAATGCTTGTGTTTTGCAGAGTAAGGTTTTGAGTGTGACCTTGTTTATCCTTGTTTGGCTGTATCCAGTGCACCTTTAGGGGTCTTGCCTTAGGGAGCGGGTAGGAATGGCTGTGTGCTGTGGGGAACCAGGCTTCCTGGAGAGGGGGTGCTCTCTGGGCCTCTCACCTGTTGCAGAACAACACAGGCCTGTAGTGAGGGGAGCCTGTGCTCCTCCCTATTGCTGAAGGAGAGCCCCAAGCACCAAAGTTTTCAGTAGTGGTCACTAACTTTGTCCAACCTATTGCTGGTTTCCTCTAGCTGGAGGCTCCCGGCATCCTGAGCCTCCTGAAATGCTGAGTGCCTGTAACTGCAGTTCTTGCCAACAGGAGTTTCTTGGGAAGTACATGAATTGCTGTAAATGCTCTAAAAAAACAAACTGGGGGATCCAAAATTGCAGAATTAAATGATTCTTTGGACTTGTACCAGCTCTGGAGACTTGTACCAGCCTTGGAGAATTTGCAAGAATCCCATAATAATTCTTCATTCACACAAGGGGTTAAATAACGACATGGTGAACAGTAGACAAAATGAGTTCAGTGAGGGGAAGGATTCCCTAGCTGGGAATAGCTAGGATGAGATCCTGTATTCGAAAGCTGGATCATAATCTATACATGTATGAGCCAGATTTACATGGGCATCCCCAACCCCTCTGAATTTTTTTTCTCAAAAAAAATGTTGAAGCCTGTTCCTTTCAAGTAGCCTGATCTCCCCTTTAATGTTGTGAGTCACCAGCCTGGCCAGAGCTCCTGGCAGCGCTCCTTGGCCCCCCGAGGAGATCTTGTGCAAGGCATAAATGCATTTTTTTTTGCCCTTCTTTCTCCCCCTCAACATCTTAATTTAGTTTCAGGTGTCCCATGTTGCTCTCTTGTCCCAGGCTACCTCTGTCCTGGCACCTAGCTGCTATGAAACAAATGTTGGTGCCATGGGGTGTTGAAGGGGCCCTCTGCTTGTCCTGGGCATTACAAGTGCTCACCCTGCCTGACAAGCAAGTGTTGGGAGGGTGCTGGGCATGGGGTTTTGGTTGCAGCAGGGTGGTGTTTGGTCACTAAGTAGAGTACATGACGTCTTATGGTCTCTATTAATATGTTCTGGGATTACAGGTTATGCCAAGTCACTGCTGTAGGACATTTGAGGGGTGTGTGATGGCAGATGCAGCCCTGTCTTTTATGTCAGGCTGATGTACGGGTGCAGAAAGTGTGGAGCTGGCACTGCTTTCTTAATGTTCTAATGTGTGTGTGGTATGTGGCTTAATTTTGACCCAGATGTATCTTGCGTTGATATCCAGCTGTGGTGAAGTGCAGGTCTGTTGTTAGTCTGTGGTGTAGCTCTGTGCTAAGTAAATGGCAAAGAAAATATTTTCATCTTTCAGAATATTTCTTTTGGCCTGGTTCAGTAAGGGAAAGTATGAACTGACTTTGCAAGTGGATGCCTGTTGGTATGGGTCAGTCCTGCACTCATTGCTGAGACAAGCTGTGTATGTTTAACTTAAATGGCAGCAAGCATTGTGTGAAGGCTCCTGTCATGTTCTGACAAAGAGTGCAAGGGTCATCTATTCTCACGGGTCTCCTTTCCCAGTCCCACACAGTGTATGGCAAGACTGCACATTCCTGGTCTGTGGCCATTCATTAAAATCTGCTTTTGTTCCAAATGTGCTCAGTCCTGTCAAGTTTCATAGTTTGTGCTGAATTTTTTGGCGTTGACTAGATGGGTACAATTCCAGTAGTGAGGTCAGCAGCAAAGCTCACGCATATGCAATAGGAATGAAGTGTCATCAGCAGCTGGGCTGCAAAATGCAGTGAGCTGGGGCACGAGCTGGACTTGCCCCCACTGCTGTCATGGCCACTTGCTGCTGAAAGCTTCATATGCTACTAAAATATGTCCCCATTCCCAGGGCCTTGCTTTCTGGCTTTGCTGGAATAAGCTGTGATCATTTGTTTTTTAGTTTTTTTTTTTATTATTTTTTTATTTTTTGCTCAGCCTGCTCTGTACTTCCCTCTGATGGAAGCTTTTCCTATTATCCTGCTGCTTAATGAAGAAGCCCCTCTGTTTCTGGAAGTTATGTTGAATTGAATTAAATGGATTAGAAGAGTAAGCTAGAAAAAGTAAATATCCAAGTTTCTGGAATTTTCTTGAAAATATAATACAGTGAAGCCTGCTTTTCACCTATAGCAACATTGAAGTTTCGTCCATTTTCTCCAAAGTTAGTGGGACAGTCAGTTACATGGGAAACCAGACAGCCGGGATGTTGCAGGAATAGACCACAGGGATCAGCAAGTCACTGGTGTGGTAAGAAGACTGTGATTTTTGCAGGTAATACAGGATTAGCGTTATTCACACTTAATGTATGAGATGATTTGGGACTGTGTTTGGGAGACCTTTTCCCTTGTAATTTCTGTGGCGGCGTTCCTGGTTTGCGTTCGGTAAAACGCGGGTGAATATACCAAACATGTCTGTGCCTTCCAGTCCTTAGTTCAGGTATTTAAGGGTTGTTTTCCCTTCAGAGAATGCTGGGACTCCAGCCTGGGGCTCACAGTACCTTCCTGGTATGGTTTTCATTGCCGTGTTTGCAGCAGACCTTATCGGTGGTTATAAGCAGCGTGCGCTGATTTGTGGCTCAATGCTTGCGACAGTGGCACTTGTTGAAATGATGCTGAAAATATTCTGAAATCTTTCTTTAAAATTATTTCCAAATGTACCCTCTGTGCCTGGTTCAGCAGCCTTCAGCAGTGCAGCTGGGATTTTGGAGCTGTTGGCCTCATTGATGCTCCCGTGAGGACTCTGAAGTGATTTTTGAAACCAAACAAGGTCTTCACAGTTTCGTGTGCCTGCCTGAGAGATGGCTGCTATTGGCTTTGAAACCTACATTTTCCTGGAAGCTTGGTGCCAGACATTGTTTCTAGATAATAAATCCCAGTGGGTGCATAGTTTCCAAGGTCATGCTGTTTATAAGCCCTGTTTATAAGTTTCCCTGCTTCTCTTAACACGTGTGGGTAAGAGGGATCACCATGTTCAAATGCATTTTCCCCTGGAGCAGAGGTGCTGCCCAGCCTCATGCTGTATTGCCAATTGTCCCCGAGGTGAGCCAGGCCCACGAGCCCTCTTTTTAGAGAAGCTCCCACTTTCCTTCTGCAGGCGGTACAGGTTGGCTCATGTGTGCGGGGGTGAGCTCGAGTGGCACAGACAGATGTGCTGTGTCACAGAGCTTTGGGGCTGGATATCATTTGGTGCAGTGGCTCTATACAGATGTGCAAATAGCCAAGTGTTCACTGTAGGACTTCAGTGATTCTCTGCTCATCTGGAAATTGAATATTCTTGTTGAAACCCACAGTTTTGGGCGAGGATTTAAAAATAGATGGCTGTAGTGTAATCTCATATTGCTGGAATTTATTTCTTTTGTAAAGTAGAGTTCCACATCTCTTCTAATGTGCTGTGAAATACTGCGCAGGAGAGCTGCCGGTGGGCAAGAGGAGATGAAGTGAAGTGGGTGATGGAGGGCAGGAAGCTTTAGGTCCTTTACTGGGGCAAGTTTGATTTCCTGAACCCTGAAGCTTAATTCTGCCATTGTGTAGCTTGTGCAGCTCCTCTGAAGTCTGTGAGAAATAAGTTTGTGTAAGGTTGCTTTAGCATAGTCTTTGAGTTGCTGGTGTAATATACCTCCACATCATTAGGACATAGCAGTAAACACACAGTGTAGCTGTTAATGGAAGTGAAAAAAGTGAGAGCAGCAGCATTGGGGTGTTGCTTTCCTTCCAGCTGACCTGCGAGCACTGCTTTCCAAGGCTTCATAAATATGTTGCTTGTTTTACTGGGATTTGTTACTGTACCCTGTAACCTTGCATCTTCGATCTACTGATACTTTTGGATTTTGGGATCATTGACTCTGTTGCTAAATTCATGTATATTACATTCATCTGCTACCACTAGTATACACATCAAATATCAGGAATATTGGAAAGTTCTTTCACTAAAGAAATGTCAGCTCTGGACAGACTTACACATGTGTGATGGCTTTGAGGTGATCACAGCCACAGTGGTTTTATGACAAATGTTTGCATGTGTTGAGATGTAATGTGGTTTAGGTGCTATTGGTGCTTTCAAAATCAGCTCCTCATCCTTCTCGTTGTTCAGATGCACGTGTGTTAAAAAATGCAGCATACAGTCAGTTGAAACAATAGTTTTCCAGTTTTTAAAAGCATATGGAAAACCTTTTCAAACCAAACACAAGAAAGTTGTAAGCACACAAACAGCTGTCTAGGCAGAAACCACTGCAAGACATGTATAGCAGCACTGATACTGCTACTGAACTTGGGTTTCATTAAATATTATGTCAGAAGGAAAAAGTGAAAAGTATTTGAAATTTAAGCCCAAGTCATGTGGATGCAAACGTCTGAAGTCTTACAGCCCAGTGTTTTGGCACTATACAGCTTCAGGATATCTTTCAAGGCATCAGAGTTTTTGCACTAGTTTGCTGCTATGACTTTACAGCAGTCAGGAATCTTTAAAACAAAGCCCCATGATTCCAGCAGGCTCATCTGGCACCACTTAGCTTGGGCAGTTCCTTTTTTCTACATTATTTATTCTTTGTAGAAAATGAATGGCTCTGGAAAAATGTTAATTTTGGGAAGCATTCTGTGACCAAAAGAAAATCAAAATCAGTGAGTGCCTTGAGGAAAGCCCCCTGGGAAATGATCTTCATGATTCGTTTAGAGTGTACTACTAGTTTGTGTTTATGAAACTGACAGTCTGTTTGATGACCAAGACAAAAAAATAAAGCAGTGATTTCCTTGAAGGAAAGCAAACTGAAGCATTCAGTCTAAGTAGTTCGGCATTTTAACTGCCTGTTTCATATTTTCTGCATCCCTGGTGTCAGCCAGCAGGACAGTCAGCAGTGGTGTGCCCTGAGCTGTTTCCTTCTGAGCATGGCTGTGTTCCCAGCAGACAGACCTCTGGCTGGGGATGGGAGGTGTGCCCTGTGCTGAGGTGTTGGGCTGGAATCCTCACCCAGACAGGAGCATGGTGGTGACTTCCTTTGTGACTAACTCTCTGTGTAGGCAAGGTGACAGTCTGGCCCAGAGACATGTAAATATGTAGCTGAAAAGTTCCTTTAAGCAATATTTAGTACTTAGAATTCCCCCCCCCCCCCNTGTGATAATTGAACTTATCTGCACTTCAAACAGTATCTGGAAAAGTTACAGGTGATAGTGTTAGTCTTCTGAGATGTTTCTCAATAAGTGCATCAGAACTCTTGGAAGATTTTAAATGTGGGTGATTGTAAAAGTGTCCTGACAAGACCTAATATAACTTTTCATGATTTGTTTTTCCTGCTGAAATACTGACAATATGGAGTGGTAAATATAAATCTGATGAATAGAATCTTAAGGAAAAATAAAAAGTTTTGTATTGCCGCTATTTAATATTCTTGTAATGATGGTGCTTCAACAAAATTGTACACAGCCTCAGCATGATTAAGTTGATCTCATTGCACTGACACTTACCTTAGCAGTTTGGTGATGACTTCTGGAGTGTTGATCTTTCTGAAGAACTTCCATACGTGTTTTCATTGGGAACATTTAAATAAATGGCCCTCTGAGTTTTACTGACTGAGCCATGCTGGGAGCACAGTGCTGGTGGGTTTGGGATCTCTGTGCTATAGCACCAGTGCAGTCAGTGTGCTTGCACCATACCCCTTTGTGGCACTGGGCCTGTGTTATGCCAAACAGTTTTCAAATGTCTCCTCATGTGAAAATATTTTTTCCAGATATATTTTCAGGGAACTGCCAAGAACACTGAGAACAGATAGAAAGTTAATTAAGTGTCCTGAAGCTCAGATTTGTGGCCACCACTTTCTTCCCCTTTGAGGCCCCCCTCTGTATTTGAGAGGTGGTTATTCCATACATCTCATGGGAAGCTTTCAGAATGATCCTGGAGTAAGTTTACAAATATTCAGGCTGTTCCAGAGAGTGTTTTACCTGGTGGACTGTGCTCTTCTGAAAACTCACCCACTGACTGAGTGCCTGTAGATGAGAACTGATGTTCAGAGTCTGGTCTCACTGGTGAAGTAGCTGCTCTGAAAACCTTGCAGTGGAGTCTGGTCCAAACTCCAGTGGGATCAGTACCAACCTCGAGCTTGATGACTGTAGGGAAGGGCAGCAATTGCATCCTGTGCCATTACAGAAGATCCACAGGGTTTGTATAGTCTCATTTAAAGTGAGCAATTCTCTCTGTTGTGGAGGTTCTTCTGGAGACTGTCTGCTGGGCGGAAGGCAGGATAAGAGTTTGAGATTTGTGGGTGATCAAGGGCAAGGGACCTCCATGGTGATGGTGGCAACATCAAATAGATCATCTGAGCCTGCAAGTTTCTAGCTCTCCATTCCCTCCCTGAGCCCAGGTGATGAGAGACAGGAGGGATGGTTGGATGCAGCATTTCCTCTCTGAGTGGTTGCAGGGGGAGGTTCTCCAGAGTGGGGACCAGCTTTCCTGCTGTCAGGATTAATCTGTGCTTTCTGAGCTGATCACAGTGATACTGACCGGAAAATGATATAGTTTGTTGGAGAATGACTCCCTCCAGTCATTCTGGTTAAAAAACAGGCAAACAAAATTTCTGTTATTATTCATCAAGACTGTCCCATCCAAATTAACATGCTGCACTTGATTTCTAGTGTAACGTCAAAGAATTTTATCCTTTGTTTTCTAGTATTTCCTTCTGCTGGGGAGAGGAACATGATGAGAAGAGTTGTGTTATGGTGTGCTGGTTCTTCTGCTTTCAGCTTTGAGCTGGAGAGCATAAAGACAAGCAGTAAAAGTGTTAGAAAAAAATACACCAGACTTCAAAACCAGGGTTTTAATCCTTTTCCCCCTTATTTGAGGCTATTTATTTAACAGAACCTTTTGCTCGATTTTAGCTTTTCCATATGGAATTTATTATATTTTTTTCATTTTTTGACCAGAAAAATACTTTTTGGAACTTAACCTAACACCAAGCTGCAGCTCCCTGAGCTGCCTGGGTGTTGGGGCATAGTGTGGACCTCTGCCCTGGCTCACTGCAGTTTGTCACCAGAAGACGGCAGTGACTTTCTTCTATCTTTCAGAAAATTGTCAGCTTAAGCATTTCTCTCTTTTCCCTAGTCCATGGGAATTTTCAGTGCCTGACTATAAATTTGAATCAGAAAATGTAGAAGCTTGAATCCTGTCCCAGTGGTTTTAAGAAGGAGCCTGTGCAGTGCAGATCTGTGCAGGCTTCAGTTTTCACAGCTGTGCTCTGTTGTTTGGATTAGAATTAGAAGGAAGGATATTTTGAAAATTTTACGTCGGTCCTCTTGATAGTGTGGCTGAAAGGGCCTATTGAGCCTGGTACTGTGTGTTTGAGAAAATCCTGATAGTAAAGACAGCTTTGGTGCCTCCTGCTAAAATGAGCTGCTGGAGAGACACAGTGCTGTTAAAGAGTGCTGGGTGTTTTTCTGGTAGACAACGAAGAGCAAACCCCTCAACGCTCAGTGATCCTCCAGTCAAGGACAAGGCACAGGGGCTGACCAAGCTCTGAGCTGAGATCAGGTTTGCCCTTCCTGAGCTGGGCTGCCCCTGGGAACTGTGGATTTGGGGCCACGGCTTTTTTTTTTTTTTGCCACCAGCAAAGCTGCCTGGTGGAATATGTAGTTGGGGTGATGGGGGAAGCGGAGTCCTCTCTGCCACACTCATATTGATGGAGCACCAGTGCTGAAGCCTGCAGAAGGGATATTACTTTCTGTGACATTGGATAGTTCACTTTGATAAATGTGTGTTAAATCACTCAGGTTTAGGCATGTAGCCTTATCTCCATGCATAGGGATATGCCTTTGAATTCATTAACTTTTATCTTGCCATTTGAGACGGCAATGTAACTTTTCCGTGGGTTATAAGGAATGTTAGGAAGCATTTGTTTGTGAGTGACTTTTGTTTTGATCTGGTGTTTAGAGGCTTTTTTTTCATTAAAGAGCCTGAAGCTTGGTATTGGGACATGTAACATTTTCAAAGGGCAATGTTTTAATCTTGTAGCTCTAAAGTTCGTATGGAAGGACAAGTTGCAGAGTTTGAAAGGTTACAGGAGCACAAGTAGGTTCTCATGTTGCCTCTTCCGACAGATTCGTGTTGCAGTATTCAGTTCTTTCTCTTTCTTGTAGCTTTGAGGTCATGTGTGACTCCTTGTACCTGCCCCGCACAGTCCTGCAGCTCCTGGCTCGGTAACAGGACATGTGGTTCCCAGGACTTACCCCACTGCAAAGGCTTGGGATTTGTTTTCCTCAGCAACTATCATGCACAAAGTTCAGATCATTTCCTTGGGGCTGTCCAGTGGGAACTGGGGCTGCCTGGTGTAGGAAATAGCCCTGTCAGAAATTCCAGGCTTGCTGCAGGGTTTGCTGAGGCAAAGGGCAGCCTTTCTGAGTGTCATGGCCAGCCTGGGACCAATCTCTAAATGAATGAGACCGCTGCCTTTCATAATCAAGGGTGATGATAAGCTCTGTCACTTAAGAGCAGTGAAAAATATTCACTGAAATTCTACTTATTCACTGCTTAGGTGTTCCTTTAGTGAAGCCACTCTCCCCCATCCTGCAGTTTCAGGCTGCAGAACAGGTGGAGCTCATCTCCCCTAACGTTTGAAGAGATGTTGAACTGCAGGTGTGAGCTGAAATGAATGATGGCCAGATCTTTACCTGTAAAGAGACAGCTGCAGCTTAGGGATTTCACCCTTGTAGCCAATCAAGCTCCCATTGGTTTTCTGAGCCTGGGATTGGACTCCAGGGTCCAGCTCTGTGAGGCAGTGGGGTCTGTATAGATGAAGGTATCTGCAGGTGTTTGCCAGAAAGACAGAATCTAAGGAGGCTTTGGACTAAGTTAAGTGCTTTGTAGTTACGTAGAGCTTTTGGGGATAGGAGGAGCAGGTCATCAGCTGGGGACCCAAGAGGTCCATGAGCAGTCAGGCATGACGTGGGAGCCACATCTGCAGAAACCTTGCACTAAAACAGCTCACTTCTGGTTGGTTTAAATTACTTTCAGAGGGCATTTGTATTTTCTTTTTTCATTTTTTTTTAAATTTCTTTATCAGAAGTTATTCATACTGCTTATTCATGAAATTAGAAAAATAGCCAGCCACAGTGGGCGGCATTGACCAGGGAATTCCCCATACCTTGTTTATTTGAAGTTTACTGGACCGGTTCTGGAAGTAACAGCCTGACCTTTCATTCCTGTTACAGTCTGAGGATGTTGCTACGTGGATGTGGAGCTTTCCAAGATAAATGGAGTGAATGTGGTTTGGCATTTAAATCAGTTGTTTTGTATCAATGTTGTATCAATCTAGAAAGTTTCAGAAGCATTAATGTCTACAAGAGATGTCATTTTGTTCACCTGGGGATAAACTTTGCCCTTGTCTGTATATGGGTCTTGGTTTTGGTCCAAATTCAGATCTTGAATATGTTGCTATAAATCTAAATGCCAGTAGTAATGTCAGTGGAGTTACCCCATGTTTCTTTTACTCTGATTGAGAAGAAACTTCATGTGTTTTTAAGAGTCCAATTTTAACCTGATTTTTTTTTCTTTCTTTCTCCTTTTTTTGAAGAGTAGATATATGAGACAAGATTTAATGTCTAAGAAAGCCGAACTAAAGTTTTCTGTATGACTCTTTTTGGAAAGCGTGTGTTATTGAAGTCATTCTGGACCAGGCCCTAGTGCTGTTTGGATAAGGGGCTGCTCTGTATCCGACAGAGGAACATCTGTGTCACGCAGTGAGTGCACCGCCCGCATGCTTTGGGGTGGGAGGAAAACCACTTTACAAAGTATTTATGGAAGTGTTAATAAGCCTTCCAGTTGCTAGATTCCTCCCCTCCTTAAGGGGAAAAAAGGAGTATGGGTCCCTTACAGGAGAGGTTGGTGTGGGGCCATGGTGGCTGCCTGGCAGTGGGCTCAGAGCATCACCAGCCTTGCTGCCCCATGGTGGCCGCAGTTGCCTCCCGGCACAGCATGTAGCCACCACGTGCCCTCAGAGCTGCAGCAAATATTTTCAGTTTCCAGCCAAAACCCTGATTTCTTATTTGTGAATCTAGTCTGTTTCTGAGACCTTTCCTTATTTTCGTATTTTCTTGTGAAAGCTTCATATATTTGTTTCTTCAAGGGGTTTAAAATGCCCACTCTGCTTTTTATTTATTTTTTTTTCAACATTTCTCAGGAACAAACAGGTGTTTCTTATCCAGCAGTCATCGTTACAGAGCTGAAGTTAGAGAGCAGTCTGTCTCATCCTGAGGGAAAAAAACATTGTTCCCAACATTTTGTTATTTTCAAATCCATACATGTATGACAGGAAAGTGCAGTCATATTCTTCTTCATTTTCTGAAAATCTATCTGGTGATTTTTAATTTTTATTGTTTTTTTAAAATTTTTAAACAGCTTTCTGGGAGGTTTTTAAATCTTGTTACCATGGAGCTCTACAACTTGGTATAAATCTGCATAAAATCAGACCGGAACATTTGCTTTAAAATTACCTAGTCCTTACACTGCCATACCAGTGCCATATGTGACTTCCCATATTGATAGTAAGGAAATGTTGTAAATTTGAGGAGTTCTAGTTAACAAAGTTAGTCATTGTCAATAATTGCAATTGTACTGCAGAGCCGTCAGGGCAGGGCTGTTTTGGCTGTGCTACACAGTTTCCAGAAAAGTTGGTCTTTATAGCATCCCAGTTAGTAGGTCTTGTCAGGCAGCAGTAGTTTTATTTAAGACAGAGTTTTATTAAAGCCCTTTTATTGTGACTCTCTGCCTAAAGGAGCAGGCAATGGCTCCCTTTGCAATGCCAGCGGGCTTGACTGGCCAGGGAGGGATCATGGCTGTTGGGAGCACTCTGAGGGAATTGGTGACTATTTTCAACAGGGACAAACTGCCACAGCACAATTTGTCCATCTGTTGGAGGTGTGGAGGAATGACTTTCAAGCATATCATCACGTCCGTAATGTGATTGGTTTTTCCACTCAGAAGAAGGTGATTGCAGTACCAGCAATGCCAAGGTGACTGGATCTGGTACAGTGACATTACCCTGGAGCACAGAGGGTGTGACGCTGCCTGCACCAGGGTAACACCACTTGCTTTGCCTGGGTGATTCACAATACTTGATGTTGTTGTTGAACTCTTTGGCCCTTCTAATCCTTCCTGAGTGTGAGTACAAACAGGGTACAGAGATGCTAAAGTCCAGGTCTCCAGTGGAGCAGAGAGTTGAGCTGCCAGCACACACCATCATGGAGAAATGGGATGTAATTTTGTACTTTGTAAAATTCTCATGTGTGTGGTAGTTTGTACAGGTCCAGCCTTTGAACAAGGCTTTGGAAGAGAGTTTGGAGGCCTGCCTGAGACTGCCATGACTCTCAGTGCCTGCCTTGATAGATCTGACTGACTGAGCTGGTGGGCTCCATAAGTGAGAGTTTGTGTCGTAAGCGCTGTGCAGTGACTTGCTGCTGGGGCTGCTTATCCCACGTGGTGGTTTTCTGCACTGTGTGTACAGATCCAGAGCTTGCTTTAGGAAATACTTAATGCTGTTCTGCTTTGTACACCTGGAGGTCAAAAGGGAATGTGGTTTTTCTAGCTAGTCATCATCTCTTGCCAGCTAATTGTAAGTAAAATAAAGCAAAGAGAAAGCATGTGGAGTCTGGCCAGCGCTTAGTAACGTCTGAACCAACTAGTCTAATGTGGTGTTATTTTTCTGACTTGATTTTACTGATCTTCTGTGGGAATTTGAAGTTTTGTCCTGGAAATCTTAACTTTTACTGTGTAGTTGTTGTTCTTTATGGTTTCTTTTGATTTTTTTTGTTTGTTTGTTTGTTTGTTTTTCTCTGAAAACTAGTTGATCAATATAAGAAATTACTTTGAACAGTGGGTGTGAGGTGGCTAAAAGAAAAAAAAAAGGTTGTTGCTACCAGCTCTTGCGTTATAGATACTCCATGGAAGTTAACAGTGAAGAGTCTAATGGGTAGGATGCTCACTTACAGGGGTCATATTTACAAAGACCTGGAATATATGTCTTCATTCCTGGGCAGTATTTCGTGGTGGAGGGTTGTGCCCTTCTCCTCTGGACCTGACATGGGATCAGTAGGACACTTTGGATGGTGGGGAGGCTGCCCACTCCCTGCTGTGTGAGTGAGCTGTTTCTTGGTTTTTTCCCTTGACTGCTTTGCCGCCTTCTCCCAGAACAGCCAGACCTTGGATGCTGCATGTTTGTTTGCTGAGATACTGTATGGACAAAGGCTGGGTCCTCACATGAGGAACTGAAGAGTTACAGTGGGGTTTAGTTTCAAATGTCCATGATTCAATTAATATCTTGCTAATCCTGTGTTAATGCTTAACAGCATGTGGTTACCAGTATAAATATTTGTTCTTGGTATGTAGCTACAGATACATGGTAGGATTAATGCTAAATTGTTAACAGTTAGTACGCAGTTTAAGTAAAATCAGTTTTTCAGACTGTTTATCCTTTGCATTTTTTTTTTTTTTAAATTTGGCAAGAGTATTCACAAACAGGGTTCAGATGGCCAGAGCCTCCAGAATCTCAGTATCTTAATTGAAAAATGTCACCCCTTGACATTAATAAATGATTTAGCTAGTACATGATTTAGTCATTGGGGAAAAATGGAATTGAGTGTTACAACCATCCTTCACTTCTAGATGCTAATGATAAACTACAGCCCGCAGTTTTAAGAATTAATAGCTCTGGGTTTAGAACAATATTTTTGTATATTAAAACATCTCAATTCCATTATATTTGATAACATTTTATTCTGGAATACCTTCACTTATAAAAAACTGGAAACTGCTCAAAGGACACCCTCTAATGTTTCTCTTCAACTTTTTTACAGCCTGCAGATGTGTTACCAGTGCTCTGCCTCTTCTTTTTTTAAAAAAAATCACATTGTTTTGTTTCGTTTGACCATTCCTTACCAGAGGAAATAAGTTGTTTAGACAATGTGTGGGGATTTAGCTGTGTAATGAACTACCACAGTAAACAAGTAATTAATTCTCATTGAAACGTAGACTGTGCTCTGTGCATGGATTTTATGGCGTCTTCTGGAAAGGAAAATATTTTTCTGTCTAAAAAGCATTTCCTACCCAGTGATTAGCTGTAAAAGAAACAGCTTGAAAATGTTTCCTGGCTGAGGGAAAGGATTGGTACATCCTTTCAGTTTGCCTTTGTGGTTAACATCACTGTGTGTTTTTCCTAGCACTTTTTCTCAGTTTTATGTACCTAGTGTTAATAAATATAGGTACAGAAATAACAGTCTGTCTGAGCCAACTGATTTGATCTTTTCATTTGCTAATGCTGATGCTGGGGTTTTGCGAAGGATAATCTCAGGATTCAGGCTTGGCTTTGCTCCTGTTTGAAATCACTGTTAAAATACTGACAACTTTGCTGCTGGATCAGGGGCCTGCGGATTCTGCCTTGTTTTTTTTTCTTTTTGTTTTTAAAGAACTAGATCATTGGGCAAAATACAACATTAGTGTATTGAAGGAGACAAGTGGTAGGCCAGTGTGGCTGCTGGAACCCCCTGTGTGGGGTGTGCTCTGCACATGGTTGTGCAAATGCAAGCTGGAATTTACTGTGAGACATGTTTCAGAGCACGGCCAGTGACAGATCGGTTTTGATGACCAGATTTTGCCTTTAGAAACAAAAGTGTAGTGTTTATTTCGGCTTCTAAACCAGGTTAGTGAAGAGCTGTTAGCAGTACCAGGTGCTGTGCAGCTGGTGATTTGCAGAGCTTAATGGTTTTGATGCTGTTACTGGTCAGCAAAGGAAAGTTGGGGTTGGTGATACTGGTATTTCCAGAAAATAGGCAATCAAAGGTGGCAAATGTGTATGTCATCAGGATTTTTGCTCAGCCTCTCTGTTAATTCAGGTTTTTTGATGTTGGCTTCTGGCTTTGCCTGTTGCAGTTCTCCATGGGTCAGCATAGTGGATTTGACACTGTGTGGGCAGAATTTCACTGGCATCACTCCCTGCAGTCTGCCCTGCAAGCTCTCTGAGCTACCCATAACTCAGGAGGATGAAATTATTCCAGATTGTGAGGACCCTGTTCCCTCTGAGTTTTTCAGTATTAGCTGTTTCCATTCCTGCCATTTCCTGGCACCACTTAGCCAAGTTGTGTGGTGCATGTTTCCTAACCGGGGGTGGTGGCTCTGCAGCACGGACATTTCCTTGGGTGACCTGACACTAAGGTTTCAGTGTCACTTATTTGGGTGTTGTATCATACTGCAAATGACTGCTTAACTTGTCTGGTTTCCTTGCTGATTCCTGGCAGAGCTGTTTGCCTTCTTTTAAATCATGCATCACTTTAGCCTGACACCCATAGTCTGGGATTTCTGCAGTGCCTCATTTTCTATAGACGTGTGATTACATGTGATTTTCTGTCTTAAATTGTTGTTGTCACTTTTTTAAAGTTGGCTTTTGTCTGTTACTGTTGCAGACAACGTCTAAAACTGTGATTGAGATGTGCAGAAAACCTGGAGGCAAATGAGAAGATTCCTAAACTTGTTCATCCCTTGAACTCTTTCACCCATGACGGTTTCCATACTAATGGATATGTTATATGGGAGATCAGGGATGAAAGCAAGAGGATGTTAGGGATGGTGAGCTCTGTGATAGCAAAAGCCAGGTTAGAGTACCCCAGTATTTTTTTGATAGCTGTGTTCTCTGGCAAAAATAGGTTTGAAATGTTTTCAAAGGCTGGGTACAGAGTAAGACCCATTAATAGATCCTGTAAAAATGCTCTCCTGAGTTGCAGAACAACCCTCAGTAGTTGAACCTAAAGACCACAAGCTATTCATGCTGTATGTATTCATACCTGAGTGTACTGCCATGAAATTGTCACAAAACTGGAACTAAGGCAGGCTGAAACAGAAAAGCCATGCCATGGAAATCATAAAAAGAGGAGGCATGCTTCTCAAAAGTCCTGCAGTATAATTGCTATGAAAGTCTGCATTTATTTACAATAACAAAAGTCTAATTTCTGCAAAACTTCAGCCATACGTGTGTTTTTATGTCCTGTGAGCAGCCCCCGGTGCCCACAGGCCAGTGCTCTGTAAGTAAGGGACTGAGGCCTTGCTGCGTATTCAGCATTTCAATGCTCATGTATCTTTTCCGGAATTGAAAACATCTTTTATTCCCTGGGCTGAGCTGGCAGCCTGCACAGAAGGCAGTCTGCTTTATGTTTATCAATCTAGGGAGAAGTCCAGCTCTTGTGAGTGTATTTCTCATCTGCCAAGAGCATCAACAGAAACTTAACTATCTTCCACTCTCTTTTTTTTTTTTTTAAATTACTTAAATATGGCCATTCAGGGAGGCGTTTAATTCTTTAAATATGGCAAGCAAGGCATTAGTGAATTAAGGGTAGAGGCTTTAACCTCATAAGATTTCCACAGCTCTGCTGGTGGCTGACCATTGCTGATGGCTGGGTGCTGTGTGATGATGTGTGATCTGTCCTGGGAGGTGCTGTGGGAGCATCCTCCCTCCAGTGGACCAGCCCTGAGCAGGGAATCCTATCTTGCCATGTCCTCCATGCCTCTCAGTACAGGGGGATGCTACCTTCATGGCAGACCCTTTTGAGGATTTACCTGTGGACCATGTTTTTTTGGGGGATAACCGGATTTTAAACTATTGCCCTGTGCTGAATATATGGAGTATATACAAAGAGAACAAGAAGCCTGATGCATTCATTAAACCATTCCATTCATTTTAATTAGTCTAATTTAAGTTGTGATGTAGGTGTTTTGGGGCTTGGCTGAAATCCTCTGATCGAAGGCTGTAAATAAACCCCTGGCAGTGAGAGAAAGCCGAAGGGCTTTAGAAGGGTCTTTTCAGTGATTCTAGTGCCCGTGTGTGGAGGAATGGGGATGTGTAAAAGGTTTCCCAAGTAGCTGAGGAAATTATAAAAGCCTGTAATGGTGTGTTTTACCATCAGTTTTTTAGTTATTAGAATTTCTTAGTTATTAGAGTTCTAGCAAGAAAATTTCTTGCATAAGTTGTGGCAGCCCATTTCACTAACTGAACACCAGGTTTATTACTGTATGAACTTGATAATTAGTTTATAATCTGTGCATAGGCATTTCATGCTAGTGGTTTTCTTGCAGAGAATAATTTGCCTTTTATTTGTTCAGAGTGTTCTTTTTAGTGAAAACAGAACTCCCATTCATGATGGGCACAGCAAATGTAGTAAAACACTATCATAGCTGGGATTTGTTGTACGCTATGGATTTATGTCAAGAATGTTAATGATTTGTTTATGAATAAGTGAGCCTGTAGTATTGTGAAACAGTATCTGGCAGGGTTGCTGAATGGACATTTTGAGAGCAGAGGATTCTTGAATTGAGTAAGCTGTAAATATTTGTGTGTCTCAAACTAGTCATAAGTAAGCTTATGTATCTTAAACAGAAGTGTTTATTTAATGCATTATCATCATCCACAGTGCTCATCTGGCATATATGTATGGGACACTTGATAACAAGCAAAGAGGTTGTTAAGTATTTTTTAAGGGCAGTTAATCTCCTTCTAGTGGGCTTTAGTTTAAAAATAAGGTTTTCTTCCAGAAAGCAACATAAATCCTTAAGCAGAGCAGTGAGATGTTTTCAGTGTCAGTGTGGATCAGGAAGGTACAGGTTTTGCACTGTCTCACTTGGGTGTAGCATCTAGTTTAGCAAAGCCACTTGAGTTTCCTGGTAAAGTTATCATGCAGCTGCCAATATGTTGTATAGTCCCAAACACACACCTTCCTGATGAGGGCTTGGGAAGGGTTTCTTCTGATCCCTGTTTTCTTGGAAGAATACCGTCCAATGGGTATGGGAGGTGGTTCATTCCCATCTTACATGAGACCACAGACCAGCAGACATCTCCCGTATGTTGGGGAGTACTTGTGAGAATCGAAACACAGTCCTTCAAAAGAATAATTTGGGGGCTAAATTGAACATCATCCCAGGTAATTTGTTGCATTGCCTGTTAAAATTGGCATGGTGAAGGTGTCAGGTCTAATCACTGGTATGTCAAATCAACTAACCAAGAACTGATGTCCAACAGCATAAAGTGAGAGCTCTGTCACTGTCCTTAGTCAAATTAATGTGTGACTTTTCATGCTAAAGTTTAAAAAAATTGATTGCACTTTTTATCTTTTCTACAACCATCCTTCCTGTAATGAGTTTTATAGCTAGTTACATGGGTGCAAATGCTTAACCTGAAGAATGAGTTGTCACTTGAGTGGGATTCATGCATTTTTAAATATCTCTAAGCCTCTTGAAAAACTGCAGGTAGAAGGTGACACTGTAGCAAGAAGCTGTGCTGTGTGACTAGTGGAGGGACTTCAGGGCTGGATTCAGAAGTGTCAGAGGCAGTTGGTGTTGTGCATCCAGGGTGCTGTGTGGAGCATGACTAAACTCTGCCCGATAAATTATGGCATTTCTTGAAATAGTGCCTTGTACTTTTTAATGAGCTGGGCTATCAGCTCTGCATCAGTGGATGGTTAAAATGAAGCAAGAACTGCTTTAACATTAAAACTGTGCCTGGAGGACTTTCCTGAGAAATTGCTTATGATTATTAAGAGAATATAATACAGTAAGACAGCCTTGCTTCTTTGCTGTGCTTTTTTTCATACTGAGTGCAGTTTTGGAAGTTGAAACATGTACAGATGGAAAGTAATGTTTAAATGGGAATGGCTTTGGAAGGTGTGCCATGCTCTCTCCCTTTGAATGTGGATAGGGAAGAGAGGTAAGTCACAATTTATTGAGATACAACTTTTATAGAAGAATTGAATTTCCTCTAAATATGGTTTGATTGTGTGCCAAACAGAAAAGAGGCTGAAGCCAGAGCACTTCATATGCTGAACTGGAGAAAAATATCTTCCAAACCGAGTGGGCTAGGCCAAAATGAGCCTTATGTTGCTCATTCCTTCTGCCTTACATGCACACTTACAGCTAAATAAATAGAAAGATACCCACCCTCTGTGACAATTGATGATGAAACAGCTGTGGGACACAGTTGAGCCAGCTACTGCCCAACCTACTACAGTGCAGCAACAGCCTGGGAGTGTTTTATGCAGCCTAGGACAGGTGGCATGGGTTGCCCTGGGTAGCTCTGCCAAGTTATCTCTGAGAGTTATCCTCGTGTGCTGCATACCTTATTTCTTCAATGGTGTGCATGTTCCTGCCGCTGTTTTCACAATTACCTCTTGATTCTTTCCCAGAATTGTCTCTGAGATGATATTTCAGCAAATAAATAGCCCACAAGCTGCATGTTACTCCAACACAGCAGCACACATCCAGGGAGGAAGGCAAAGAGGGAAACTCAGTGGAAGCTGATGAACTGATCTGTTCTCTAGATAGATGCTTGCACCCTTTTTCCACTCAGATACCTACTGCAGCATTAAACGCTATTAAATATTGGCAGCTTCACACTAAACTGCATTTGTGATTTGTCTACTGTGTAATCAGGAAAGGCAATCCCAAGTCTGCCTCAGGAATGGCTTTACTCTGCCAGGTTAGGAACATCCGTGATAACCACCAGAGCCTTTTAATTTCTGACTATGATGGTGATAAAACATGGAAGTGGAAGTGCTCATGTCATAGAACATGAGTTGGAACTAATCACCTTCCTACAGATGCTACAGGGAAAATGGATCATAGCACATAGCCCTGTTTCATGTGCTGGCTGCAGCTGTTTCCCTTTTAATCTTTATACCTTTGTATATCTTTATATTACAGTAATGGAGTACTGTGTGGAATATCATGGTTTTCAAATTATTTTTAACCTGTATTTCTACAACTTAATTCTTTTAAAAATTCTGTGTTTAAGCAAATGCCCTTGTCATACATTTTTTCACTGTGTCACAGTCAAAACCCATGGTCATCCTGTGTGGATAACTACTGCATACACTCCCCTGGCTTGAATGAGAGAAAGTTTGTGTTCCTGTTTGTGCAGGGAGTCACTGTAGCTCTTCAGCTTCTGATTTTCTCTGCTGTGCTGTGGATGACACTGAGATATATGTGATACCCAACCAGTGCTTAAGGATGAGGCAAAAGCAGAGCTGGGAACACTTCAGTTATGGAGGTTGTTGGATTGTTCCCAGGAGGGAACTGGCCTTGTTTCGTGATCAAAAGTCCCCTCTGCTCATCGGCTGCTGGGAATGGAGCAGACAGATGTTTATCTAGCTGATTGTCTTGTAAAACTGTAGAATTGGCTTGTGCAAATAGCTGTCCATGCAAAACTTGACTGTTGTTGTTTCAGAGGCTTTTCCAGTGTCATCTGAAAATCTGTTCCAGTCAGAGAACCTGCAATCCAAAATGGAAAAAAAAAAATCAAACAAGGATACCTTCTGCTCCTAAAGCCATCTGACAGTAAAAATAGGATAGTTGGATTAAAGGTTGGTCTGTTGGAGGGGAACTAGTGGTGATTAATTGATGTGGAGTTAGTCTCTTCTGAAAATCTGTGACTTCAGTTAACAATTTGCCCAAGACTTTCCACTTTTGAGGTTATCTGTTTCAATCTTTGCATCTGGACTGAAATGACATACTTCTTTTAAAATGAAAATATTTTTGTTGTGGTGGTCTCCCAAGTAACTTACCAACAGTACAAACATTTTTACAGACTTTTCTTTAAATAATGGTAATGCTTGGAAAGTAGGAAAATAGCCCTCTGTCATCTAGCTCAGAATTACCACTCAGCAAGAGAAACATTCATTTTGAGTGTTCCGCTCTGACCGCCTTTTGACTTCCCAAGTGGAAACCTAGAGGCAAAACATTGTTTTGTGCCCACATGGAACATTTTGTGCTGAACTTTCGTGATTAGGCTGTAGGCAGAGCAGCTTTGCAAGGGGCAGTCTTCAGGACCTCAGCAGCTGAAATGGAAGCTCTGATGGAAGTGAGTGGTGGTGAGACAGAAGTCTGGTGAAGCTGTCTTCATGTTGTGCCCTGTTTGCTGTGTCACTTTGTTGATGGATGCACTCCACTGTGGTTCGCTTCTGTCAGGGTAATTGGTCTTGATGATCCCAACCATGGGCTGGTGTTCACTTTAATTGCTTTTTAAATGATCCTTGCTTTTCAAAGGTAAGGAGCTGCAATAAATATCTGGAGCTAGAGAGTTACTTTTCCTAAAAGGATTTGTGGAAGAGACCAGGAAACTTGACAGATTCCCTTGAAAAGTCTTCTGTGGATTCATCTTTCATTGCAGAATTGGGGCTGACCCATACAGAAGTGGCATTGGAGCCTCATATTGAATCCCTGTATGCATGCATCCATTTGCCCCACATTTACAGTTTATCTGGTTACTACTATATCAGAAAATGTTCAGAATTGGGCTTTTATTCTTTTTCTTTTGACATCACTTAGTACGGCTTGGAGATATTTTGAAATAACTGTATGGCCATTATATATGCAAATACCTTAGATAAGCAGAGGTGAGAAGTCATTGGCAGGGCTGCAGCATGAAGAATTTAGAGTATAAAAAAATGAATGATAAGATTGATGACCTTTGTGCTTAGTGATCAGAGTGCAAATAACAAGAACTGCAAATCTGGGCATGCTATAAAAAGCATTATTGTAAGATTAAGCTGTGGAAGACACATTTTTGCATGACAATCTACTGAATTTATTTTGACAACTATTTATTGGTGATGGTGGTTATGAAAGTGGAATTTTTAACAGTCTTGGTACAATTATAGAGGACTGAATTTGTAAAGCTGCTCAAACATTTTGTATCAGGGTTGAGTATTTTTTTCTGCCAAATACATGCCTTTTTTTTGTTAAATGAAATATTTGTCTTGATACTTTTTTTCCCCCAGTGGAATGACTAATAGGTATTCACGGGATTCAATACTTTAATATTTTATCAGAGGCCCCTGAATTCTTTCACTCCCTTCTCTTTCAGAGTAAATAATTTAGATTTCAGATGCATTAAGTTTGATAAAAGCCATCTTGTTAATGTCTCCTGTAGAATTACAGCTCTATGTGCTTAGAGGGTTGCTGGAATAACTGCATCAGTAATGCTTCTAAGTAAAATTGAATGGGGCAAATGAAGAAGACAGTGGGGAAATGTTGGGCAGGCAGTTAATTTATTTTAATTTTGTTGGTTCTTTCACATCTGTTTAACTAGCTGCCTGACACAGGTACACAGGAGACCATAAATGTAATGGGTATTCAGAACACTTCCATCATGTTGTATTATAGGAATATATATTAGATCTACATCTAGAGAAGCTCAGGGCTTTAACAGCCCATGTCCTTTTCCCTGGATCTTGATGTTCTGTATTATTTCATTTCCTCTAAACCTGAAAGATGTTAAAATATTGCTTGCAGTAATTGTGACAGGGTTTGCATGAACAATCATTTATTAATAATAACCCCCCCAAACAACCCTCTCTTCGACATTCCTTTTTCTTTTGCAACTTCATTTCTCAAAGTTTCATTTCTCGAAGTTGAGCCCAAACTTGAAGATACAAAATTGATTAGTTTTTTTTCAATGCAAAATTATTTAAGTTGTAAAGTGGCTGAGAATGGATGGTGTTTGTGGTGGTCAGCAATCAATGGAAGAGGGAAGAAAGCTGAGACTGTACTGAGAATAAGGATGATCCTCTTTGTTGCTGTGTAGAATTCTTTATTCTCTAGCTTTTTTATATGTGGAAACTTGCAAGTGATTGCTGTGTTGATCAGCATTTGGAGCAGATTGGACAAAAGCAAGAGTATAATTACTGGAAACAGAAAGTAGCTTTCACAATGTAAAGAGGTTGAATGATGTTCCTTGTACAGGTGAAGTCTTCCTATTCTGCTGGTCTTGCTGGAACAGAACATTTGGATAGTTTTGAACTCTTTTGTTTCCTTTAGTTAAACAATTTAATATTTCCATCATTCAGTGCACTTAATTTCGTTGGCAATGTTGAATTATAAGAGTGGCAATTCTTCACATAGGTGCATGTAGTAGGACGTGTAAAGGAGGAGTAAAGATGAGGATAGTTCTGTTCCTGTTGAATTTCAGATTGTATTGCCAGAGATTTCTGTGGAAGTAGGGTTGTTTTGTTCATGGCATATGAGATTCCTAAAGACTGGGATTTGGTTATGAATGAGCATGTGTTTCCAGAATGGAGTTACTTGGAATGAGTTTGTTTAATCGATTGTGGATTCCTCCAGAGTGACGCTGCAGCGCCTGTGTGAGGAGTTAGCTCTTTTTAATTGGTCCCATATGTACTGGCAGATAGTATATTAACCATGCCTTGGGGGGATGAGGGCATCTGGTTGAATATCATAGTGCATATTTTATTTCTTTTCTGGAGGGATTTGCTTTTTTTCCTACGTTTTTTTTCCCCCTCTTTGTTCTAAGGACTGTGGATATGTATGTATGTGTATAATCACCAGCATTTTGGAACTTAATACTCAGCTGAGGGATTAGTTAAGCTTCTGCAAAATTATCTGAACTTTGCTGACAAGTAAAGAAGAAGAAGAAGAAGGTTTTTAGGAGAAGACGGAGTTTGCAGATGGTTGTAGGTTTGAGCGCTTAAGTTGCAAGAACTCAAAAGCTTAATCTCCCTCCTGACAACCACTAAGGACTTGTCCTTTGAAAACCAGAAAAATGGAAGCATCACAGAAGATTAATTACTTTTGGCAAAACTGTGAAAATGCCATGCAGATTTAACCTTTGTATCTGGAGGATGAGGATATTGGAGGGCTGTCCTACCTGTGGGTGCTGTACGTCAACCCCAGTAAAGGGGAGCCCCATCCTCAGCCATTTTACTTGATTCAATCTGAACTGGAAAAAGCAGAGTAATTTTGCATCTGGCTGTTTTTTGGCTCAGCTTAACCAGTAAGGTAGCTGCAGCAGAAACAGGAATGTAGATGAGTTGGTTTGATTTTCTTTTGTAAAGGTTTCTTGGTGCAAATCCTGTCAATTATCCAAATCTAAAGCTCTACTGAATTAATGAGACACTTTGTAGAAAGGTATTTTTGATCACTTTCTGTAGACTCCCTTATTTCTGATGTAGGCTCTCTAGTGTGCTACTTTTACTCACGGCTTAAAGAAGTGGGAAGACCTACTGTGTGAAGTTGCCCTGGGGATAGTGGTTATGCATTTACACTACAGTGGGACCCAATTTTGGTCTATATTCTGCATCATCTGCTGAAAGGTTTGTATAGCTATAAATCCTGGCAGAGTTTCCCCATGATGAATAATTTGCTAGTGGAGGCAGGAACGGAGTAATATTACAGAAGCTGAAATGCCTGTGAGTGTAGTCAGGGCTGGGGAGGTGTCCTTGGGAAGGTGCATGGGACAGCACCAGACATGGTTCATCTGAGAATGCTGTGGGGCATGTACTGATGGTGCTCATGGGCGTGTGTGGAGGGAGGGAACACTAAAGCCACCAGGCTTCTTTCTTTATGCCCTGCAAGGTTTGGAAGGATACACCTTCCTGAAGGCTTTCCAGAAAGGCTGACTTGCTGAAGATGCAGGGCCATTCATTTGGAAAGGGTTTTGTCCATGGGAGACAGGAGGCCCTGTCAGAGACCCTAAGGAATACCAGGCTTAAATCTTGGGGGTAGTTCTGACTTGGAAAAGACAGTGATGTAAGTTAGCATCAGAGGACTCAGTGATAAAATGGACAGCTTTAGAGGAAGGAGTGGATTCTCATTATCTTGTAGCTGTAAATACAATAATTCATTAGACCTGAGGTTTACTGGTTTATGTTTAAGCAACACATATCAGTCTTTTGTCAAGAATTTGTACCCTTGTTTCTCAATAGTATTAGACACACTGTTACCTCTAGCAAATAATCAGGGCAGATTCCAGGTTGCAGCAGGTGCCTTTGTCATCAAGTTCCTTTCCCTGTCTCAGAAAATAAGTCTTAGCAAGGCAAGAAAGAGGTCACTGAACTACATAACTGCTTACCAAGTTATTGATTTATTGCAAAAAATTAAGGGGAAGAGTGACAGAGTGAAATGCTGGTTTTGAAAAGGCTGTGTTAGGGAATGCAGTGGCTGTCTGGCAGGTATTGTCTGAGATGGGCTTGCTCTGCCAGGCACAGAGTGAGGAGAAAGAACTTTTTAAAGCATCCTCTGACACAGAAATTATTGGAAAGCCTCCAGGAGCAAATTGAAAAAGCAACAGCCGCCTTCATGCTGCAGGATTCCATTGTTTTAATATTGGGCTAACTATACCAAATAATACATCTACTGGAAACTCATGTTAGGAGAAAAATATGTTGGAAAGCAGCTAAGGGATCAGCTCAAAATCCAAGTGAATGAACTTGACGTATCTATGCTGCTGTGTGTTCTATTTTGTTCTTTCTCTTCTTGTCATCTCCTATTTCTTAATTTATTTCCACTCTTCCTCTTTTTTTAAAACCATTTGTCTTGTCTTCGACTTGTATGTTCACTGCCATTTGTCCTGAAAAATGCTGGAGCTGATAAATGCCTCTACTTGTACTGATAAATTCTGGTATACTGGTATCTTTGAAATTGTAATCTAGTTTAAAATTCCAGTCTTGCACACAGACATGGTGCTTTTGGGGAGGTACTTCTGCTCTGGTGATGAGACGATGAACAGCAGATAATGGGAATGACTTGACTTTCCCTCAGTGCCATGTGACAGAGCTGTGCTTCCCAGACTGGTTTTGTTTGCTGGACTTCTGCACATGTTTAGAAGACCAATATCATCAGGAAGGGGATGGAAGGAAAATGCAGACTTGTTACTGCGAGTGTAAATATTATTTACAATGACTACATTTAATACAATATGTAACAAAGTTATGTTAACTGGGTTTGTTTGTTACGAGAATTAGTTCAGTTGTGACAAAGTTATTAAAATTTGAGGATTAACAGTGATTTCTATGGCCAAAATTGTGGTAGTGGATGTCTTAGGAGTGTCTTATTTTATTTTCATGATTGTGAGTGTCCTTGACTCCTTCCTACTCTGATGTGAATCTCTATAGTGGGACTTCAGGTTTTGAGCAATTCTGGCTAAACTGGAAACTTAGTCTCTGAATATCCTCTATATTTAGATTTGTTTAGGTCAGGATTTAGTTTGACTGAGTATAGAGAGATGTTAGAGGATCAGTCATGAAATTCTCATCTGGCTCTGAAGTTCCCTGCAGTTTGGAGGGTGTTTGTATCTGGGATTGTATTTTGTTTGGGCAGCGATCCTGCTGATTGGAATCGCATAAGCTTGGCAACAGAATGAAGGCATCCAGCCAGAGCAAACTCAAAGTACACAGGGTCTGAGAACAAAACGTTTCACATGAATTAAATTGTGAGGAAACAGACATTCTTTAAACTTGTAAGAAAACAAGGCGGTGTGAGCACCGTCACACAGGCAGCTGTGTGATCAAGGCTATTGATAGGGAGTGCAGGTTTTATTTATGAAATCTTGATAGTTGTGTATTTATGAGATAAGTCTTAGCACTGTAGGAAGAAGAACATTCCCTAAGAAACTGGTATTAGAGTAAGATGGAATAACTCTCGGTGCTTGCATGCAAAGATTCAGTAGCATCTTTGCTGGAAGGCTTTTTGACGCTCCACTGATCCTGTATTTCTCTGTACCTTGTCATGCTTTTCCATCTGCAGTCTTGTGTCCCCCTTCCCTTCCATCTATCCATTGTTTCTGTGTATTATAGGTTTTTCCATCCGATTTTTGTGCTTGGCTGCCTTGTTACATTCAGTAACAACAGGACAAGCAGGAGGATCTCTGCCTGGCAGCAGCCAGCATTGCCTACATGCCTGTGCTGGTGCTTTTCTTTCCCCAGTCTCATGCCCTGCTTTCTTTGATGCCATCTTCTGCTTGCTGTCCTGTCATACAAATTAGAGCTTACCCTGGCAAGTGCAGATCACTCTTTTCTATGCCCAAACTATCTGTGCTGCCCCTGTCTCTCTGCTATGCTGTCTGCTGAGGGGATTGGTGGGAGCAGGGGGACATGAGGGGGGCTGTGGTGGCAGGGACTGGTTCAGTTTCTAAGGTAGAACCATGCAGGGCGTCCAGGGGGGTGACAAAAGTTTGTTTGTTACTGGGGATTTTGTTTGGTGTGGTGTTATAGTGGTATTGTTTTGTTTTGGCTTTGGGTTTTTTTGTGTGTGTGGAGCAACATTTCCCAGGTGCTTTGTCCCAAGACCAAAGGGAGTGTCATGCTGTCAGCCCACTGAGTTGCACCACGTTGTGCCATGGGCCTGTCCAAGCTCCTCTTCTTCCAGAATGTGTCACAAGGTGCCCATAGGCAAGTCTCTCTTACCACTTGTGCATTTTGCCATTTCTTTGTGACTGAGAAATGTAAATTCAGACATAATTATCTGCTTTTTCCCATAAGTACCATCTGTTACCTGAAGGAGATTGAATGGATTTACTTTGATAGGGTGGCAAAATATAGGTCTCGAAATGTGAGATGAGAGATGCTTTTAATAACCAAATTTCTGGAACTGGATCACTTTTAAGAAGATTACTTGGGTTGGATCTGCTTGAGTATAAAAAGTCGTGACATGATCTTGAGTTCACGCATGCCATGTGTTTCAAAGGTAGAGAAGTACTTGCACTGAGGCAGTAAATTATAGAGGTTATTTTTGAATTTCCCTGGGACTGATCTTTTGCTGATGCACTAATGTGGATTTCATCTGGGAATTCCTTTGTAGGTGCTGTAGAAGGTTGCATTGCCCAGAGGATTGCTTCTCATTCTGGCAAATCCGTCGTTCAGAGTCTTTGAACTTTTAGAATAACTCTTTTTGAAGTTAACATCCTGTCATTTTCAGGTTTAAACTCAATGTGCATCTTTGGCAAAATTGGCCAAATACAGGTCATCTGGAAATGTGATGCCAGGTTATGCAATCGTGTGTTTATTGTATTGCTGTCGTTAAGAGAGAATGGGGGATGAGGGCTAAGGTGCTGAAGACTTTCTTACATTCACCATGTTGCAACCCAGTTAGCCTGTATATGCATTTCTTTTGCTCATCTCCTGTTGCTGGATTACAGATTGCAATGAATTACAGTCCCCTCCTTCTCGACACTTATTTTTATATTAACATCCAATATATGACTCTTTCTCAGATTTTTGAATTTGTGTCCTTGTTTTATTTCCATAATGAAAATGAAAAGACCCACTAAGCCCAGGCTTGCTCAGTATTGTGAACAGCAGTGAGTGTTTTTTTAGGACCTGAAGATGAAGGGCATTATTATTACAAATTTCAGTGCATTTTCTTCTCCTCCAAGTCATGTTTCATTGCGTGTAATCACAGTTGTTTTCTCTAAGACATTTGGTGTGAATTGTGCAAGTGACTGTATTTTTGCTGACAAACTAAACCAAAACTCAAATGCTGCTAATTTTTAGTTTGAACAGCAACAGAAATTGTGCCTGAACTAAATATATAGCACCTAAAATTCGCAAATTGAATGTTATGAAATAGTTAGCCTAGAGCTGACGTGTGACTGTTGAGCTGATAACAAAATATGTGTTGAAAACAATTCAGAAGTACTTGATTCTTATGTTTAATTAACTGGTAGCTAAGAGAGTTCATGATGGCAGGGGTTTCATTGAAATAGGGAGGACTTTGAAGGTCACCACAGAGGCAAGAGGCACTATCACTGTAGTGACAGTCTTAGCCTGCTATGGTTTTGGGGTACCAGGTATACACCCTTCAGTTTTGTTCTGCAGGGAGAAAGGATGCCATTAAGATTGGTAAACTAAGCAAAATAAACTGATAGAACTTAAATTCTTGAATAAGCAAAACTAGGATTTTGAATTAAGGTAATTGCCCAGTGTTATAGGGGGCTTTACTTAAATTTCGCTCTGAATTATTTAATGATCAGCAGATAGGAAAGTACAATGCTAATTACAGCTCTGATCCTTTCTGTGACATTTAAGGTATTTTTGTTTGCTCAAGGCATTTTAAAACTTCCTGCCAATTTCTTACTGTTATGTTGCTCCTTGCATTTTTTCCAAACATAAAGTCATATCAGTAGCATCATTTAAATGGATAAAGAATTATACTGTTATAGTCATGCCAGCTAAGAATATCTTCTTCTGATGGTTTTCACTAAAAGAGCCACCAAATGAACCTAGCGGTTCTGGCACATGAACTGTGAATGGTATAAGGTTCCCTGAACCTTTATTCCCTGAATTGCCAAAGTCATGTTTTTCAAGAATTTTGTGAACTTCAAGCACTTTAAAGAAATATTCCAGGTTCACATCACAGAGAGTGAATATGTCTTCTCAAAAAATACATTGGCTACTGTTATAGGTCAGCTTTTGCCAACAGTTTCCACAGGAGATGCCAGTTTGGAGTGGAAACCTAAGAAATGGGTTCAGCAAAGCACTTTATCCTGTTCTTGGCTTAAAGCACATGAATAATCCCATTGACTACCCACGTGTGCTTTACTGGGACTGCTCACATAGTGAAAGTTAGGCATGTGTTTCTATAACGTGCTTATTTGGGGGCTCACTGCGTGATGTCTCCTGGCAGAGATTTGATTTTCTTGTGGCAGCCATCATATGACCTGTGTGCAGGGAGCACAGCGTTGTCTGCATTAGCCATGAGCTCCAAAGCAAGAGGCTATTTCTGTGTCCACCCCCAATCCATTCTGCACTTCTCTGGCAATTAATCATCTGTTTGCTGCCAATTGTGCTCTAGTGCTTTTGGCACCAACCACTCCAACTTGCTGCTCATACAAGTATTGAATTGCCTTTGTAAGGCAGAGAGTAGTCTTTTCCTTGTTTAAGATTGTATATGTGGTTGTTACAACAAGAAAAAAAAAAGCAGATGGTTGTAATAGTTTTCTTCATTTTGGTCAAATTGTGTTCTTTCTGTCAGTAGTCCCACTGAAGTTTATAGAGATGCCAGCAAAGAACAACCATTTTGAAAGTCCGAGGGGAAACTCAGAGGGACTAGATGGAGCTTTTTCCTCTATTATCCAATAGAAGGACCGTTCTTTATCTGAAAAGCTCTGTAAGCAGATCATCTGTGGAAATAGAGCTCTTTCAGCACTGAAGGGAGGGAGATTCTTCTTCAAATTGATATTTTGCAACTACTATCTCTGGTTTGATTCAAAATTCAAGTTAAGGATACATTTCATAAGATTTGCATCTTTGTCTTTCTCTCCCATCCCCTGCACTCACAAGGCAGAGATAGCCTTGGATGCAGCATTTCCCTGTGCTTGAAAAGGGGTTGATCACAGGTGGGGAATCACTGTGACCTGGGGATGGCTGGGCCTGACCTCCAGCCCCCTCTCCCTTCTGCATAATTTCTCCTTCAGAAATACAACCTCAGCAATAGGTTAACAAACCTAGAGCCTATATACAAAATCAAGTCAAGCTGATAGAGCTGCAGTTGTAGTAGACAGCAGTTAGTTAATGGGACCAGCAAAACCAACACTGCAGTTGGTCATTGATGGTGCTCCTTCAACCTCAGCATCTCAGACCTTCAGCTTGCTTTATACGTGTCATGTTTATCTGCTGTTGAGCCTTTGCTAACAACTTCACTGCAGAAGACTAGAAAACTCCAAAAAAAAAAAAGCTGTTAATCACAACTTAAAGGTAAAATAAAGTAGATTTTCTCAGTAAACTGAGTAATCCTGGCTGTCAAAGAGCTCTCTTATCTTCAGAAACATGTCAAAGAATATTCTTTAGTGTATAATCATCTTAAATAGAGTACTTTTTGCTGGAGCTCTGTTAGGGTGAGTGAATGGGAGAATGTGTAATATGAGCCGGATGAAAAATAATATGAGTGGATTTGTTTGCTAGGATGAAAATGCTTGCACAAACACTGCAGAGGCCCTGAATTATTGCTGTTAACAGGCTGTAACTTCATGTGTGAGATAGGTAAACGAGTACTATTTTCACAGATTGTTAGGGTGTGTGCCTTGAACATGCTTCTAATAGTGTTTGAGGTGCTGTAGTTCCAGTATCATAACAATTATTAGACTTAAACACTGATGAACTAAGGACTAAACTGTTTTAAAGGTGTATTAACAGGCTTCAGTTAGCTGATGGTATTTATGAATAAAGACAGAAATTTATTTTCAATGGAGTATTCATATCCGCAGAAATCCATAGAAAACCATCATAGTATCTAAATAGTTTATTTATCCCCAGTGTATAAATAAAATGTTTAATAGGCACTCTCTTCATCTAAAGCACAGGACAGAACAGCAAGGACCTTTGTTGATTTTCTAGCTCTGGTAGAGACTTCTTGCATGGTCCTGGGAAATCACTTAGCATCTCTTTTTTCTGCAAGACAGACCCTGTAATACTTGTCTGCCTTGCAGAGGGGAAGGGGAGGCTGAGAACATGGGTGACTGCAAAACAATTTAAGAATCCCCCATCAAAAGTCGGAACAAATGGTTTAGTTTTGATGAAAGTAATCTCGAGTTGTTGCACACACATCTAATAACTGCTGATTGACAAGAGTCATGTTATGAAGCTTTGATAAATTCATATTTCATTTGACAGTGCTGCAGTATGTTACTAGGTGGGAGTACTTCATTGATTTGGTTCATATCTGTGTTTCCCCCCTGAGATATGTAGTACCAAGTGAAAATGTTCAGTTTTTCAAATGAAGATCAGTACAAAGAAACATCTAAATGAAAAACTCTGATTCCCCTGATTCCACAAAATTGATTTGGAAATCTTTCAAGGATTCACTTTCTTCACTCTAAGAAGTTGCTCAGAAACCTAATTTGATGACTTTACTATCCACTTGGATAGTTCTTCACCTAAGCCTGGGGAGTCCATTATAGAAAGTTTTGACTGACATCTATTTGTTAGTGCTGTAGTGACATTTAATTTGGAGACTACAGGAAGTATTGCTTACAAAGGAAGAGAATATAAAATTCACATGATAAAGGCAAACCAATGAGACATTTACCTCAGTTGGAATGGTAATGTCTTCAAAGGTCAGTGGAAAGAGATTTAAGTATAGAGGAAAGAGGACAAGAATGGATAAATCCACAGTTCTTTGAATGCTCTTTGATCCCCTGTTCTTCCCTCCCTGTGGACATAAGTAGAGGAAGTGGGTACTTGAACAATTTCGTAATATGCCTGTGAGTGATCAGAGATTGAATTTAGACCCTTTTTGGAACACATGGATTATAATAAATCCTCTAATTTTGTGTGTGTATATCTTTTTTAGTTAAAAGCAGTATCCACCTTGCTAATAGTAATAGGGAATGCTCTTAAGTTATACAACTTGTTAACTCTCCCCATGAAAATTTCCAAGGCATTGAACAGCAAATGAAACATGCAGGCATGTCCAATTATTAACTCTCATTTTTCTGCAGTATAACTGGAGATAATTTCTTTTCTTTTTCTGTTTAGCACTTTCAGACCATGTTAAAGACTAAGTTGAATGTCCTAACTCTTCGTAAAGAGCCTCTCCCAACAGTGATCTTCCATGAACCAGAAGCCATTGAGCTGTGCACCACAACTCCCCTCATGAAGACCCGGACTCACACTGGATGCAAGGTACTCAGAAGTATAAACTTAAAGAATAAGAACACTGTGGAGGTGTCCCATGTATTTGTGAAAACTCCAAAGAACCCAAAGTAACCAATGTTGTCGTTGTTGTTCTGGAAACCCCATTAAGTGCTACTATTACTATAAAGTTTCTGAATCAAAAAAATAATTTAGAATTTCTGTCCAGAAATTTTGGGTTTCAGGAGGAAAAGATTTGGGTTATGTGCCATGATGCAAATTGTGGAGGATTTCTAACTGTAATGAACATTGCTTGTTTCAAACACAGGCAGTATTTCTGCAAGAGCTAGTGTTGCAACTTAAAACTTGAGGTTAGTTTTTTGGGGGGTGTGAGCATGTTTGTTTTTGGTTTTGTTTTTTTTTTTTAGTAAGATAAAAAAAGAAAAAAAGGGAGGGGGAGACTTAGGTCTTGATTTGGTTAAGCAACAAGATGAATTTGCCCAGTTATATCAAAGCACAGCTTCCAAAAAGGCTATTCCTCTTTTAAAAAGTGTAATGGCTTAAGAGCTTTGAGGGTGTTCTTTTGTGGTAAGAAACTATATAAAAATAGCAAACAAATCTGCTCTGTTTGCATCTGCTGTTGGAGCCATTTTCCTTGATTGCAGAGATCTCCTAGCCTTGCAGAACCATGGGCTGCCTTGGAGATTGAGCTGGGTACCAGTTTGGCCTGTGCTGCCCATCAGAGCTTGGCAACAGATTCTTGTTCATCCAGCCTGGCTGTCATTTCTAGGGAGTATCCACCCTACTGTGATATACGCCCTTGAGGGTCTTCCTAAAAATGGAGAGAACTGGGCTTCAACCTCCACTGCTCTGAAAAGTATGAATTCTGGAAGAGCCATTGCCTGCTGCTGCATGTACTGGATAAGGTCCAAAATGGAATTACACATCCTAAACCCCTGCCCTGGCAGTGTGTATACACAAATGTGTGCACACACGCTCTTCCTTGTTGGGGGATCTGATGTAGATGGGGTTGGAAGGAATTGCTTTCTGGTGTGTTCCCCTGCTTCTCTTGGCATACTGTACTTGGGTACTTCAAGGTCTGGTACTTCCTCAGGAAAGTTTCTTCTTGGGAAATGTCATTTTTGTTTGACTTTTTGCCTGTCACAGTAGCCAAGAACAAGACTGCTGCTGGGTGTTGGAGCAGTGCTTCCCTGTGCTGATGCAGAGCAATGCAGGAGAAATGACTCTAATGTGCTTTGTATGGTGGCTCCTAGCATCTGCTCTTCCATGGTGATATCTTTTGTCCTTTATGTTGACATCTAATGAATTTTTAGAGAATATTAGCTATGATCGAAATTATTCACAAAGTATCTGGCTTTCACCCCTAGTGAGAGAGTTCAGACATAATAATGCTTTCAGAAATCAGTTTATCTTTGTGAATGTGTGTAGAATTTAAATGAGCCTTTTTACTTAACCCACAGTCCTTCGATTGGAAAAGATGAACTGCAGAGAGATGTTGAACGCCTCAGTGAAGAGAAACTCATTCTATATTTATATCTCTTTTATTTATTAATTTATTTTTCCTGCAGTGTAACATAGTAGTTGTGACTAGGGAACATCTGCTACCACAACGCTCCCGTTTTCCTTCTTGCACTGTTTTGCCTTCTCCCCTTCCCCTGTAGCTTATGTCAGTGCTGGAGTCTCATGCTGATGTTTTTGTGGTAGTGGCCAGCCCCTCTTCAGGTGATTCAGCAGTTGTGATTTTCACTACCCTCCTTAGGAAATGACTGCGCATATATGTTGCTGCTGTGGCTAAGAAATTCTCTCCTGTTTGAACCAGAAGGCTTTGATTTTATCCAGGCTCTGTAGTCACAACCTCTTTCTTTCCTCCCTCCCTCCCCCCCGCTTTCCTCACTAAATGTGTTCTTCTCTTATGGAGCTTGTATCTGCCAGCTGTTTATAGGTAAGTAGCCTTCCTCACCCCTTTCTCCTCTGATTATTAGTTCCTTGCTGAGTGATAGAATAATAGTGTTGCCATAACAAAACTGGGATTTTATAATATGAGGTTTTTCTCCATGGGATCTGATCTACTCCTGTTATTCCAGGTGTAAGGGGGTGGATGCTGTGATGCCACTAGTACCACCAAGCCTCTCTGGTTCTGAGACATGGGCTTCTCAGGCAGGAGTGCAGCATCCAGTTTTTACTTGCTTTCATGAGTCACATTCTTTTGATCCTTAATCGTTTTATTCCTCTTGACTGAAATCCCTCCAATTTTTCTATGTAATCCCATTAATGAGATAGCATCATTCTTCTGACAGAGGCTCCAGACATCTAATTTTATTGCACAGTTTTAACATAAGCCTCAGCTGGCACCATCTTGTTATGGGAACTTGACACAAGCAATTGCTTTGGTCTTCAGAGGTCTGGGCACTGGTTTTCTTCTATGATTGCTCTTTTCCTTGTCCTTTCATCAGACTTTTCTTTTTGCTTTCATTTGGAGTTAACTGTTGAATCCCGAAGAAACAAAATTTTCTTGCTGAGATCTAATCTCATTCTGTAATTGAATGGGATGGTTTTAAAAATAGCAGAGAAATGTCTTGCTTGAAGTAATCTAGGGGGAACCCTCACCAAATCCAGAAAGTTAAATAATTGAACAAATTCAGAAAGCTTCTCTTTCCTGCTCAATTTCAGATCTGACACAATTTTGTTGCCGTCCTGTTTCCTAAAATATATTTTTTTTAAGTGCAGCAGAAGGCTTAAGACTCATTCCTCCTGTAACTGCATGTCTGGATCTGCCTGCTTGGGTTGTCTGTGCTGTCGCCGTTCCCACCCCTCTAGACGTGTGGGCATAATTTCCCCAAGCAGGAGAAATGGATAGTATTAGCACTGGCTTGCAGCACAGAGCTTTAGACGCACACATTTTGGAGTTTGTGGTGCTGGTTGCTCAGTCAGACAAGTTGACTCAAGGCTGTAGTTCCCAAAGAACGCCTTCTTGCCTCCCTTTCCCTCCTTTCCCCACCAGTCCTGTTTGCAGCTGTGCACCCTGGGGCTGGACTGTTGCAGCCCCACTCAGCAGACAGCCTAAACTAGAGCAGGATTTCTGGGTACAATAAAGCACTCAGACTCAGTGTTTTTCCTTGGGGGTAGTTTACTTTTCCTTGAACCATAGTGAATGTCGGATGAGAGGCAGGTCTCTGGCCCCAGAGGAACTGCAGCTTCCCATCCTCCTTCAGTGGAGCAGGGCAGTGGGATGCAGTGCCCAGAGGGTTTTCATCTCTCTAGGAGTCATGGTGGACACTCTTGTGCATCCTACCTCTTCCCTGCAAGAGACATAGCATTTGTGAAAACTGGATCACCAAGTGTTAAGGTTGGCAGCTGCTCTGAAGAACGAAAAAAAAAAACCAACTGGTTTATTGTAAATCTGTAAATGGCAAGTTTAAGCTTAAGTTAAACCACCCATTGCTGGGGAAAGACTAAAAAAAATGAGAATAAATCTTTTTTCTCACTATCTGGAACACACTTTCAATCCCAGGTTCCTAATTTGATTTTATTTTAATAGAGCAAGTTTCTGTATGGGTATGAGTATGATTTAGATGTGTGTATATAAAAATGTGTCCTTGTTCAGATCCTAAGGATTTTGATTAGTCTGTGGCTGTCCTGCTTGTAGGTCTTTCATGTCAAATGTATATACTCTTGTGTTTCAGCTGGAAACCTCATCCGTTATCACAATAAGTACCACCAGATGGAAACACTAAATCTGGAATATCTCCAGAAAATAAGTTGCTCTCTACTCAGAAATGTGTGCTTTCTCCATGCCTTTTAACAGATTTTGTTTAAGTTCTGCATACTTTATTTTTCCTTAATGTCCTAATTGGCTTACACTGATTCTAATGTTTCTTGATTTCTGTCCCTTTGAGCCATGATGGTGGCATGAAGGGAGCTGCCTAAACAACTCTCTCTCTCCTGCTTTAGCGTTTCCAGGCACTGCTGCAGTAATGCAAAAGGACAGAGGTTAAAAATGCTGTCTGATTTTTTTTGAAGTGGTGTACTAGGTTTAATTTTTTTTCCCTTTCTATTGGAAGGCTCTTCAAAGTGAAGTCAGGGCTGAATAGTCAGTAGCTTGCCTGGATCAGGCAATCTTATTCCTCCAGTTCCTACCAGTGTACAAGCTTTTCTCAGCAGCCTGGGAGGCTGAGATGAGAGAAGCATAAACAATGCAAATGATTGCATTTGTAAGAGTAACTTTTATTAAGGGTGAAAATATATTTTATTGATGTGGTGTTTGCAGGAATGATACTTGTTCCTTGCATATCATATTGGATTGACTTCATGAAATTATTAACTCAGCCTTTGTGGAAGGTATGATGTTGAAATGTCTGTGATGGTGTATCTTAGGTAAAGATGGATGAAAGTCTTGTTTAAAAATGTGTATCAATGGCACTAGAGAGTGGTGATAGTGTTTTAAAATCAAGTCTTGCACATGCTGATACAGATTTAAAAATAGCCAAGAGGTAATATAAATAAATGGAGTTTGGTCTTTCAGAAAAGCTTAATAGCTTCACTCCCAAGGCAGAAAGAAAGTGGTTCCTGTGCCAGGCTGGCTGCAGGCTGGTGACCACAGCGGGGCCGTGCTGCAGCTGGGCTTCCCTGGCACAGTGTAGTGTCAGCAGTTGGGTCCCCAGCTTTGACCATTGCACCTCTGGGGTACACCTGGTGCTGTTACACTTATATCAATCTATGAACTGGGTTTGAGGTGTTTTCTGGGAGAGCTTGGAAGTGTCTGAGAGGGACCCTTCCTTACCTGTGCCTGCCTCTGCTCTCCTGCAGCTGCAGCTCTGGCCCCTTCAGCAAAGCCACCGGGGCAGCCTGTTGCCCTTGTTGCTGCTCTTCTCCTGGCCTTGCTGGCTGCTGCCAAGGATTTTCATTTGCTCTTTGTCTCTTTTTCTCCCATTTTTCTTGTTTTCTCAAAACTCACTTGCACCCTTAGAGACAATTCTATCACCTGTGGGTCCCACTAATCTTTCTCCCTGCACTTGGAACTGTTCCACTATGCTTTGAGCAATGGGATGTAGCAGAATGTAGCAGAGCCTGGAAGTTAGCGTGCAAGGGAAAGGCTTGCAATAAACTTATAGGATGAATAGGGAGTAATCTTGATTGTGATTCTGTTAGGATCAATAGAAATACAACGTTTCTCCTTGGGATACATATTAAAGAAATAAAACATTGTCTTAAAATTGCCCTGCTAAGCCTGATTCTAATTCCTTGTGTAAGAGAGTCATTTAGGTATAATGTCTGCTCAGATATTACTGCCTATTTTTGGGTTTCTGCCTTGTTAATTTTGATTGCAAAGGCCTTGCAGCAGGACTGTCTCTTACCACATACTTGCAAAATATCCCATTTCTACTCTACCCTAGATGTCTCTACAGCAAATTTAGTAATGCTGTGTTGTTGCTTTTATTGGTCATTGCACTTTTAAAACTTAGACTGTTGTTCTTTGTTCGGCTTTTTTTCCCCCTCCAGACGAGACTTTCCCAAGATATTTTGCCCAGCATTTCTGGCCTATGCAACTCTGCCACCCTAGTGCCCCATCCTAATCAGAACAGCCATGGTGGTGGCCAAATATGTTATCACTTTTAGGGGACACCATGCTCCTCATCTACTGCATCTGGGAGCCCTTCAACATTCAGAAAATGTCCAAATTGAGGAGGCATCTTTCCAGCTTCATGCAGCCCAGCAGCCTATACAGCATGGTTTTGCTGGTGACAACACCAGCCTCATTTCTCTGCCCCTTTGTTGCTCCCGAAATCCCTGAATTCTTGCTCTGGCCAGCTGAGGTAGACAAATGGCTCCCCTCTACTGCACTGCTACTGTGTTACTGCTATGGGTTTGTTTTATGTGTCTTGATACTGAGTCAGACAAAATTAATGCAACAAAAAGGCTGTTTCTCATTTAAGTACCCAGAGACCAAGATGTTCTTTCCTGTTTTTGCTGTCCTGTTGATTCAAAAGGACTGAAAATGTGTCCATAGACTTTCTGAGATGGTAAAATTCAGATGACAGAAATGCATAGTTAACAATCTACTGTTTTACTTAAATTTCCATTAGTAATTAAAAAAGCCTACTTCTGTTGAACATTTATTACTCTTTTGGCTACTGAAGCCACAGCTGATTGGAAGCTGCACATATTATTAAAACCACCTCACTTTATCCTTATAAATCTTATTAAAAATGTTCTCTTTGCATCTACAGAAGGGTCAAGAATGATTGTTTTGAGTGCAGGTTTATTCAGCTGTAAATACAACTCGCACAGGCTGCCTGGTCTTCGTTACCATTTTGTAGGCCTGTAATATTAAGATGGCTATTAGCTTCAATAAAGAAACAAATTAAACAAGTGAGACAAGCTAAACTGTACCATCACTCCCCAACCTACTGTTTTCTGCCATGTTTAATGTGAGTGGGAAGCACAGAGCTTATTCTTCCTTCATTAAAGGGCTTCTTCTGTTGTTATCTTTAAGTATTACATATTTTGTACTGTGAACTGAGGGCTTGTTTTCTTATTCTTTTTTCCCTTATGAAATGAACCAAAAGGATGCATGTGAACTGCATTGGGCAAATCTTGGTAGCTTCAGTATATTTAGATGTAGTTCTAGTTGGTGAGAGACACAGACGCTTAAACGATGCGCTTTCCAAAGGTGAAGTGCATCAAATAAACTAATGAGCCAACAGGTATGCTATGAAGATGAAGTATGTTTTTCTTCGTATAGTGTTACAGAAAAGAAAAAAAAATCCTGAAGTTGTGGAAGAGTAAAATGCTTGCAGAAGTCTTGCACATGACTGTATTGGTTGAATCTTGTTTTAATGTTGAAAATGGAGAGTTACATGTGCTCATTTGTTTCAAAACATGACTGTATGGTAAGGTGCTGCCCTGCACCTCTGAAGCTAATAAGAGCTTTGCCATGGGCTCCGCTGTGAGCACGGTGGGATGAGCCATGCTGACAGCAGAGCCCTCAGGCAGCACGCACCGCACGGTGCTTGGCACTGGCTGCTCTCAGCTTCAAAGAGGGTCTCTCTTGAATATGATTTTTTTTTTTTTTTAATTTCATGCATGGAAAGCCCATTTATATCAGTGAGAATTTATACCTTAAATGTGTGCAGAGGAGCTAATAGAAACATGAAGGGTAGATGCAAGTGCAGAATATTGTTAAAAGCATTGTAATGCTTGATTTCCTGAAGTCCAGGAGACTTAGGTGGAGAATATAAATTGGGTAAAGCAATTGAATTAATCTTTAACTGAGCTTGCCTTAAATAGGATCTTCTGCAGTGTTCAGTTTTGCTCTGTTGGATTTATTTTGGCATAATTTTATTTACCTACTGGTAAAGTAGCATTGTAAGAATAATGTATGCTGAGAGCAGTGGGAGTTATGTCCTATGTTCTGTCAGATATGTTGGCGGTATTTGTTTTTTTCTTAGCATCTGCACTAGTGACATTTTTCAAACCATGGTTCAAGTAAAGGGCATTTTGTTATTCAGGAAGTTCTTACATCCTATCTCAAAATGATCATATATTGTAGTCAGCTTCATGTTTCTTCTTTAACTTTTATAGGAGAACATATATATCTGTTTTCTACATATGTTGGAGTAACTTTGCTCTGAATATTTGTATTTTAATTAAAGGAAAACAATTTTGCCTATTTCTGTTTACTTTTGGATTTTTGTTAAGAAAATGTGTCTGAAACCATTTTAAAGAGTTCCATAAAAGGAATAAGACCATCATGTTTTAAGGAGAGCACTGGTGACAGGGAGAACAGAGGGATTTCTGGGAGCTGCCCTGCATGTTTGTGGCCAACATGCAGGAACTACCCTGGGTTCAGGGTCTTCTCTCTGTGGTTCCTTTTGGGATTATGTCAAGAGGGAGGGAGCTGGACATTTTGTCAGGAAAATTAGGGAATGAGTTGTGTTTGATAGAGATGTGTGCAATGAAAATAGTTGTGTGGACCATCCCAGGACTAGAGGATTGTGCCCGCCCTGATCCTTGGGCTGAATGGGAAGATTTTCAGTTATTGTGGACCCTGCAGACCTGTCCCCTGGGAAGTCCCCCCCAGGTCCTGACAATTAGTGTTAAGCAATTCTCCTCAGTTGTTCCTTGGAGCAAGGCTTAGAGTCCTACATCTGTTTGTGGAGTGACCTGGTCCCAGCACTACTTTGTCTTGCTTGAAGAAATAGGAACAGAAATGTTGCGCCGGGTAAGCCAGACTTTGCTCAAATGTATGTGTGTCCAAGCCCATTTTCCTTGGCAGGAGACTGCAGAAAACAACCCCTAAACATTGAAAATATAATGATATGAAAAATCATAGTATCTATTAGCATGTTGTGCTTTACTCCCTTTGAGGCGTGTGTTGTATTGCTTGCACAACCATTGTATACCTTACATTTCTTCTTATTTCTGTAGTTATGTCCATGTAGTGGATGGAGTGTGTCCCAGTGAGGAAAATGAGTGTCAACGCATGATATGGAGCCTGGGAAAAAGTTTTTAACCTAAACAGAAATCCCTTTGGTTGGAATCTAGCACTTCCTTTGGCTTCAGAGCTTTGGCATTATTAGTTGCCTTTGATTTAACAAAAGCTTGAATTGAAAATCATCAGCCCTTAATTTTGTTAGCAAATGGTGTTTATCAGCAGAGGTAACCAAAATCAAACCTCTTAATGTAAAAAAAAAAGGCATTAAACCGTTTATGTTTCATTTAGTTATGGAGGAGAGAGTGACTGACATTCAAAGAGCACGATGTAAGATGCCACCATATAGGAATTAAAAATGCTCCCTGTGGCTTGGTTGAGAACGAGCACTTTCTGTTCCTGAATTTCCACCTTTGCTTGTAAAAGCAACTGAGAAACATGAGAGGTACTGACGAGACCAGGCACTGTGTGCTGGTGAATGCTCAGTTGCTCTTTACTGTGTATCATTTGTACTTCTGTAGTATTTCTCAACCAGAAAGATCCTTGAACACCTTCTAAACAACTCTGTTGTCCCCTGCTGTTCAGCTGCCGTTCTGTGCCAGCAGCACTGTTTGCAGAGGTCACATCAGCTCACCAGAGCTCAGGGGAAGGCTTTAGTGTGGGCATACTGTAATAGAATACACTAGGGGAAAACTGAAAAAGATGCTGGGAATTAAAATGCATACTTCTATTAAGTAGTAATGCATCGAATGAAGGTACTAAAAAGCAATATATATTAATGAAATTCCTTTGATCCATAAAACTCCATGGAATACTTCGGTATCTTGAAACACAAATGGAAGTTTTTTGTCAGTTCTAGAAATACCACTTTTCAGGGTACTTGGAGCTGTTGTTTAATTATAGCTGTCTTTGTAGGAGATAACATACAAAAATAGTTTTCTCTGAAAGAATATTTAAATATTCAAAACCATTTTAATCTCTTTACAGCAGGAAATATTTAAAATTTAAAATTCTAAATTTACAGAATACCTTGGGAGATAATCTTTAATTACACAAATATACAATGTCATATAATGTATACCAATAAGTTCTAGCTTTTGCAGTCTGGCACAAAGTCAGGATAGCCGTATGAAGCATAGTGGCAATTGTAAGGTCTTAGATAGTTAGAGATGTGTCAGGGTATTTATTATTTATACTGTAGAAAATATTGTGCTCATCACAATTGCTCAGGCAAAGCCTTCTGGTCATAGGAGCTAATTGCTTCCATAATCAGGTTCAAATATCTAAGGCCTAATAGCTTTAGACATATAAAAATTAAAATTAGATTGAAATTTATTATGTTGGTTACGCCAAGCAGATGCTGCAGTCACTGTCAATTGTTTTGTTCCAGGGTGTCCTTGAGAAATATTTCGATCTTGGTGCGGCTGTTGCAGTGTAAGGATGGAGCTGTGATTTGTGTTGCTGGAGAGCACAGAGAAGTTGGTGCTTGTCCCTGGCCCTTGGGGAGTACAGACCCTGCTGTGAGCTGACTCCCAGGAGGAGGAGGCACCGTTCCTTCATAGCACATGAAGTTATTCTTTAACAAAATCAAGGAACTTCTGGTTCTGTGGCTGTTGCTCTCTCGTATTGTTGAAAATGAAATGTGCCGGGAGATGTTGGCAGATCTTTTTCTTGTGCTTTTTCACAACAAAGACATGTGTGCTTATTCTGTGAAGGTATTCTGTGTGGCTCTTCCCCTGAAGCCATGGATATTGTTTCTTTGATTTCCATTAGAATACTGCAAAATTTGCATTTGGCACTGGGTACCCACTGCTCACACTAATCTGAGCCAACACTAGCCTTCTTGGGAATTTGTAATCTCTGTTTACAGCTGTACTATGCCCAAACCCTGCAGTTCTTATTTTGGGGCCAATCCTGTGTGCTGAAAGCTTCCCACTGGAGCAAATGACGTTGGCAAAGAAGGAGGCTGAAATTGGATTACACATCCATTCTTCTGTAGATGAGGTACCATTGGCCATATTCATAGGTGCACAGGCTGCTGGAATGTTGATTAATGTTGCAGTCCAAAATACATTATTTCATCAAAGAAAAGAAGGTTCTGTGTGCCACCTCTGTTTCGGTTGGTCCAAGAACTAATCCTGGTCTGCTTGTACTGTTGCAGTATAGTCTGCAATGCAATGTGATGTATAAATACATTAGTTCAGAAGAGGAAAGAAATTTTTCTATTCCAGGGGTTGAATGTCAGTGTCTGAGACTAATAACATCTTTTTTATTTCATTAAAAGGTGGGGTTTTTTCCCACAGTTAATTAGAAGTTCATAACAATGACCATTACAGTGCTTCTGTAAGGCAACTTTAAGGGTCGGTGTATGTTATCTATTGCTGATTTATTGTAAACTCTCAGGAATATTTGACTTCAGGCTTGTGGACATTCAATAAGCTTTCTTCTCTGAGATTCTAGGTTGTATGGCGATAACAAATGCAATGGAAGTATGAGAGTGGGTTTGTTTGTTTGTTTGTTTGTTTCCTTTAAGAAAGGAGAACAGATCAATTTAAAAGTTTACAGTCTGGTTTGGAAAATGAGTAAGTACTCCTCGGTTAAGAACTTCCCTTGTACTACTAACCCAAGAGTCTCTGGTACTCACAGTAATTTCACAGCAGGATCCTATTAAATGATACATATTGCCACAGAAGTAAGAAACTGAATTTTGCAGCAATGTAAATTTGGAATTAGGTTTATCATGTTTTATCAGTAAATGAAAAACTAATGTTGAATTGGTAATGTCCTGTTAACTTTGATGGAACAGAATACTGTTTAATATCCACCGAGGGTATGGTCTATCCCTCTTTGGAAACTGGTGTTCATTTGTCTGTTAGATATCAGGGTTGCTTTCTGATTGCTAGAGCATAGCACACTGAGGAAAAATAATTACTGAGTTAATCAGCTAAAAGATGGTCTTAATTCATTATGTTTTTCAGGTTTTTTTCACCTCTAAAGCCACGATGACGTGATCTTCTCATTAAATGCTCTCAAGATTTAAATGGCATGGCAGTGACCTGCACTTTATAATTCCAGACTTGGGATGTAGATAATCTTACATTTAATAGATGCTCATACACAAACATTTAAAGTAAAAGGAAGCTACTTAAATGAGAAAATTTTGGAAGAAGAGCAAGTTGAAAATGTCTTTATAGCTTCACTTTAGAAAGTTCACGGAAGATTTGTTGAACTCTGTGCTGAGAAAGATTTATGAATGAGTCGTTGTTTGGTGGGATTTTTTTCATCCTCAGGAACTTGTTTTATTTCACTATTTGTTGTGTGTTTTCCCCATCCCCCAATTTATTTTTCAATAGCAGAGAGAAAATAGGAGGGGGAAAAGAAAACTTCAAGCCAGAAACAAAATTAAATTAATATCTCCAAGATTAGAGAAGGATCTTTGGAAAGCCTGGTGTAGTTGAGTAGTAAATTGGGAAAGATGATAAGAAAAATACAAAATGAAATAAGGTAAGATAATGCACGTGTGTTGTGATTATTTTGAGAATGTCATTGAAGTTGGTTTTGAGTATCCTCTGGGACAGGATGGGCAGAAAACAAGCTGGTTCCAGTTCTTTATAGAAGCCGCTTTTTTGACTGAATTATTCATAGGCTGGGAGCAATTGCCCTGTGCTGATGTCTGACTCATTCTTACAAATAGTGCGATAATGCACTTCAGCTTTGTCAGCTATTTGTAACCATAGTGGCCAGAATCCCTGTGGGAATCATTGTTAATGGGATGCAGTTTTTGGGTTGGCTTTGCAATGGTATAAATTTGCATACTTCCTTTGACTGAACTGCCATGTTAAGTTATATCATCTAAGAATTTGGCCTTCTAGTTTGACGTGTGGCTTGGAATTCCTAATGATCGAAAGCAGTCTGTTAATGAAATCAAAGTAATTGAGTACAGCATATGGGAACTAGTGCCATTTGTCCTTTGTTATTAGGCAGAAATGCTAAAAATATTAAGTAATTCTTGAAATTATTTTTTTGAAACAGCTGGTTAATGATTTAAAGAAAGGTATGTTTTCATTCCAGAGCTTTGCCTCGAGTTGCATTTGAAGGTCTTCATACAAGACCAAATAAATGGTGTCACTCTGCATTCTCAAGTGGGAAATATGATATACATCTAAGAAATATATAGTATGTATAATTTAAGTTTGGAACAGTTTACAGCACTTTCTTACACTTAGCATAAACTGAATAACTTTAGTTACCAGTGACTTACTCTAAGGTTTTTGTTCTGCAAGACTTTCCTAATCTATGTATATAGATTTTTGTTCAATGTTATCAATTTTATGCAGACAGTGTGGGTCTTCAGGGTGGAATTTGCGCCCGAACAAGGGACTGGTGTATGACTATTGCTGTAGCTGTGCTCTGAGGGGGGGTTTAACACGGGGCAATGGGTGAGCGTTGGCTGGAGCAGGAGGCACATGTCTAGTGACAGCTCCATGCCGCTCCACTGCTAAGGTTGTGCATGTCTCTGCATCCCAGCTCCCAGCCTGGCTCTTACTGGGGACAAGGGGCCTGAATGGCACTACAGCAGCTGCTGAGCATTGGTCATCTGGGTGGTGCTGTGGGGCCTCTCATGGAGTTTCTTTGAGTGGTTACAGCTCAAAAGGACCTCACTGGTGTGATCACTCGCCCAGCCCTGACTGCCTTGGGCGTGGCTGTGGCTGCCTGACACTGCTGTTTTGCACCACAGAATGCTCTTGTACATGTTTACCTAATGTCCAAATGTGGTCCTTTTTTATGCTTTTGTTTGTGGGGCACTAAATAAGAGCTGGCCAGGAAACCACGCGGTGGGATTTCTCTGTCCTGGTCCTGCTCAGCAGCTGCAGTTGTGTCAACTTCTCAGGTTCTGTGTGTGGTACAGTCACAGGCGAGTGAGCCTGGGTTAAATAAGTAAATAAATTAAATAGGAATTGAACAGACCACAGATTTGGGATGTCTGTGTGCCTCCCTGGGATGCTCACCCCAGGCCAAGCATGGCTGTCACCTCCCCACACCTGGGGCCATTGCCTGGGCTCTACCTCAGGGCTGTGGTGGGGCTATGATGGATCTGCTGTTCTTTGGGGGTTCCTGACCCTGTCGAGTGGAGTGTTTTTTGTTGTGTTCTCCACCTTCAGGATCCTTTGGGGCTGGGTGGTCCTTGCTGACATCTGGGTAAGGAGGAGAATGAGGACATGTCCACCTTGTCCTGGCCTCAAGGGCCCTTGCTGGCCTCTGCTCTCTTACTCAGGGTTCTGACCCTGGACCTGGCAGTGCCCACAGCAAGGAGCCAGAGCCAGTATGGGACAAGTCCTGTGTGTGCTCCTGTCTCACCATCTCTGACATGGGCAGCTGCCTGTGCCCAGCGGCTGTGGTGCGAGCACCCATGGCTTTTCTGAGCTTTTGTCATCTTGATAACTTAAGCCAATGGCAATAAGCCCTTCCTGCCCTCCAAAAAGAAACAAAAGAAAGCAAAAGCCCACTGATGTGCCTTTGGCCAGAGCAGCCATCCTGTTCCTTAGATCCCCCCTACTGGTCCTCTCAAGGACATTTGAATGTCACCATAGGCCTGAAATCAGACACTGGTGACTTGTGGTCATTTAAAATACTCTCATCAAGAGTTTATGCAGTGGAAATTAAATTCCTACCCTTTTAGACAAAAGGATTTCAATTAAAGTCCTCTACTGTGGCACTAGAGGACTTTTGGAGAGTCTAGTGTGCAACCAGAGAAGTTTAAATAATTTATCCCTGGACTTGGTAGCGTGAGCCTTGTGAACCATCATGAGGCACTCTTGCTGTCCCTTTGGATTTGTTAGCCTGCCCTCATTTTGTAGTCAAGTTGTCATCTTCTGCCTGTGGCTCAGTATGGCTGATGGGGACCTTGCTGGGGACAGGTGAAGAGCAGGGAGGCAGGAGTAGGCTTGCGATGGTTAAGAGCCTCACTTGACATTTTCGCTGCAAGGCAAATGGCCAAAGGAGGGGCATCTTTGAATGAAATATTATAATGCTACTTTGCAACACATTTCATTATATTATTTTTTTCCAATTAACTCCTCAGTGAGATGGTGAATTTTATGTTGAAGCGAGACATAGAGATGATGAGTACAGAGATATTTCTGTAACTTTTTCCCCCTCCTTGAGTTCGGTGCATGTTTGTTCTCTGTTAGCAATTACCTTCATGTCTGTATAAGTACAAGAGGTTATAGAAGTTCATGATGTTTCTCACATTGTAGGAGCTTTCTGCATACCAACCCCTTTGCCCTTTTGACTACATGAAAAACTATAAATGTGTCATGCAGTAAGATTTAAATGAGTGCTGTTAAGGTCCCAGACATTCATTCCAGAGCTTCAATTTCTTAAGAGCTGCCTGAGCTCTACCTTACGTGCAGCCATCACAGTCATGCTGACTAAAATCCTGCTAATTATTTCAGAGACATTTTTGTGTGTGTCCTGAGAAAAGAGAGTCTGAGCATCTGTGAAACAGATGACGTGAAAATTCCTCTGGCATCTATCAGCAAACATAAACAGGTGGAGCACATCCAAGTTTCTGCAGCTGAGGGAGGGGCTCCAGAAAACACGGTTGCTTGCAGCACAGACGGAAAATCAAATGAAAAATAATTACTTATATATCTTTATTTCATGCTGCCTTGTCATATGAAGGCCAGTCCAGGAACAGCAGCTTTCTGCTGCATTTCAAGGGCCGTTGTAAATCGATTGTCAGGTTTGTATAGGAAATGAACGGGACACTGCAGACCCTAAGATGTAAATTGCTGAATGCAGAGCTGTGCACTGCAAATAGGGCTCATTTCTCAGTTTGAAGGGTGTTACAATGTTTACACTTATTGCCTGTGCAAGGTTAATCAAGGTAATTGCTGAAATACATTGTTGCATCAATCTGATAATGCAACATTCCAGAAAATCAAATGGTTTGTGTGTTTTAAGGCAAAACCCAGGAATTTAGAAAGAAAAAAATATGCTGCTGGTGCCCACTAAAGAAAATGTATGTGGTAGGAAGCTGTTTTTGCTGCCCAGGATGAAAGGCCAGCTGGCACCAATTAGCACTTTATGCATATGCACTTCTATAGAAATAATTTTTACTGAGCAGGTCTCAAAGCCTTTCAGTGTCACTTAGTTAATCTTCCTAACAGTCCTGGGCAGAGCTGCACCGTTATACACATGGGCAGACTGGAAATTGGGGAGGTTTAAGTGACTAATCTGTAGCTGCAGAGTGAATCAGTTCTGTCCCATCCTATCTGTCTTTGCAAGGCAGCACTACCTTCTCTCAGAAGGGAACCCAAAATAAAACATAAAAGTTACAGCTATGGTTATGTAGTACATTTTAGAGCATCTTTCATGAAGCAATGCCTTTAAATAGTGTAGAGGATAGAAATAAGATTTGTTTATTACGTGAAGGACAACCACAAAGGATTAAGTAATTTGTATATTAATTGACTTCTACTTCGAGTGAATTGTTGATGTTCTTGTATAAGTGCATAGACAAAGAGTGGCATTTCTCAGTACATGAGAGAAAGCTTTGCTGTCTTCTCAAAAAAAGAGGCTGGATTATTTTGCTTGTTTGTTTCAATAAATGCTTTCTTCTTCTAAGAGCACGACTATGCAAAAATGCAGGCATGTGAGATTCGACCCAGTGTGCAAAATGAGCAAATGTCCTTCGCTACTTTCTCTGAACTGTGCACCCACTTAAAACAAACTGCTGTCTGTTTTCCATCGTAGTCTTTAAAGGCCAAGAAAGTGCAATTAAAACAGGCAAATATGTGGCTAACCCAGTAGTTTCTCAGTGGTGTGATCTGACCCTTGGATGAGAGCTCGGTATCTTGCTCAGTCCGTGTCACATGTGGGGTGGGAAGGAAGTGTGAGAGACTGCAGGCTGTAGTTGAGAGGGAGGTGTCAGAAATGTCATCCCTAAAGTACAGGGCCTTTCTCTACAAGATTCCAGGGTGATGAGGACTTGCACAATTTTTTTTCCTACCTCAGGAAGGTTGTTAAAAAGGAAGCAGGGAATTAATAGGAAAAAACTGCCTAGTTGCCTAGTGTCTCATTTCTGCTGTTGAAATCAGACAGGATATAGACAAATTATTCTGTAGTCATGCTTGACTGTAGCCTCAAGGTATAAAGAGTGTTTCTTTATTTCCAGCTGACAGGAGGTATAAATGAGGATCATCGTTGTGAATGAGCTTGAGATGCCCTGTGGTTTAACCCTCGCGTTTGGTTAAGCTGGTGTGTTCGTTCACGTCTCAGGGCTATCTTTTCAATTAATTCTCCCAAAGCTGACGAACTGAATAACATGAAATGTAATAGGGTGCATGTGTCAGGTGATGGTGAAAGTGCTGCCTGATTATACAGATATTAAAAGATATTCTGAATAGAGTACTGTATATGCATAAGCAAATTCTCTATTGATTTTATAGCAGTATAGCTCCACAGCAACTGCACTAAACATGTAGAATTACTCTGATAACCCACCATTGCAATATAAAGCACAGTTGTAAGTTCCTCCAAGATGAGAGGAGTGTTACATATAAAGCCAGCTGCATTTTGTGTAATATAGGAAACATATTGTTCATATTCTACCAAGTGAAATCTGGTTTGAATTTCTTTCAGTGAGGGTCCAGATCATATAAATGATTGTGGCCATTGCTGTATAGCACAAAGCAAGCTATATGGTCTTTTCATGTCTGGAACAGTTTGACATAATCAACACGTATATAAGATATTTAAGATGCTTGTTCAGCATATAAAGAAAGATATGGCTCAGGCTGCTATTCCCAATTGTCAAATTTAGGAATCTTAGTAGAATATGAAACTCCCCAAAACACCACGTGTTCCTCACAGATAATATATGTTAACTTTATCCAGTGTTTCATTCTCTCCCTTCTAAACATAAAAGTATTGGCCACTGTTGTTCTGATGCCCTTGTAAAGTGAGTAATGCCTCTATCCCTGACTTTTCCCTTTGCCCAGTTATCTTGCACATCCATCAATGGTTTGGGCAGGAGATGGGTGTGAGGATGCTTGCAGGTTTCACAGTGTTAAAAGTGTGTCCCTACAAATCTTCTGTTTCAACCACTTCTTGCATTTAGATTTGAGACTTTGCTTTGAGGATACAGACTCTGGCCACCTCTGCATTATTTTGTAAAGACTGTACAGGAAAACTTGGAGAGTGATTATACTTGTTTATACTGGATATATAGAAGAACACTCTGGTGCTGATACCATGAGTAAATCCTCATGGTTTCCTTGTGGTGTGAAATGAAGTTATTTCATTTCACCAAAGTCAAGGTGAATCAGAATAATTGATTTACCTGGTTCGCTTCAACATGGAGGGTTGTCAGAAGTGGACATTGCCCCCTTCTCTCTTTTCATTCTCTCTTTTAATTTTTTTGATAAGACAGATGATGGTATATTTACCTTTGCCTACATTTAAGCCCAAAGTTTAATCAGCTTTCATATATTTCCTGGGGGTTTTATATAGACTTTAGAAATTGTATCCACACAAGAACAATTCCAGTTTACTAGGTGATATTTTTAGTATCCTTCAAGACAACTAAAATGAGCACCTACCTTGAAGCCGATCAAGACATTTTTGCAGGACTATGAGCAATATGGAATTGACATGGACAAGTAGCATTGGCTGGAGATGCTACTTTCGTGTTTATGAACAGTCTTTTAACAAGTTCTCCAAAAGATTGGCTTAAACAAACAATTTTCCAATTTATTTTCTTTTAAAATACCAAAATAATCTCCAAACATTATAAGGATCATTTTCCTTTTTTCTTTTGAAACCCACAGAAATAATACTATCTTGGGGACCTTTTGTTTCTCTTTGCAGAGTACCATGAAGAAAATTGGTTGTTGCCTTTATTTCACTGTCATTTTCTTTAGATAGAGAAGAGATTGATTTCTCTTATGAGATGAGAAAAAACAGCCTGTATCATTCTGTGATATTCTGCACTAGCAGCAGCAGAGAGTATGAAGCAAGCATTTCAGTCATGATCTTGGTTATCAATGAATGTAGATTCAAATAAGTTAATTTACTTGGTTTTTTCCTATTCATGCAGGCAGTTCCCCTGCTCTATCATTGTCTGGAAGGTGCTTTTTTAACCATAGTTTTAGATACAATTTTTGTTCCTAATTGAAGTTCATGGTGAATATTCCTTTGATAGTAGTTGGATTTGGCTGAAGGATACTACTGCATTTTATTACTGCTATTTGTTTTTTCCTTTTTTATGCATTAAATAGCTTACCTTTGACAAGCAGATTGCTGACCTTGGCTGGGTTTTTTTTTTATATTAAAAGAAACAAAGAGAAATTGCTAATTAAAGGTATTAAAAGAAGAAGCTGCAAAGCTGAGAAAGGCAGTTTAAAAATTCACTGTGATCAGATACTTCTTGAGGTACTTGTGTATTTTTTGATATCTGTGTGTGCAAAGAGGCCAACCAGGCACAGTAGTGGTTGTTCACTGGTGGAAATACTCCCTTGCAACTACAGCTTGGGTAACTGCATATACAGGCATAGCCCATTCATGGTCTGTGTATTGCATGTCCTGAGCAGTCTGTAGAACAGAAGTTATAAAAATGGCCCCTTAGGAGTTTGTTTCCAAAGGCTTTTCTCACTCACAGGAAATGTTTTTATTCTTTTATTATATATTTTTATACTTATTTATTTCTTGGCATTCAGTTCCCCATAAAATCAACATCTATGTTTAAAAATATGTTTTTCAGGAGAGGTTGTCATAAAATGCATATGGATGTGATGGTATTAATTTAAAATTACATGTTCCAGAAAATCCCACAGAGGTGAACTCATTTCAGAAATAGTCTATCTCCATACAACGGAATATAATTTTACCTCAAGAATGTTACTAACTATCTCTAGGGATATTAGCAATGAGAGAGGGAACAAAAGTGAAGGATCATTCATGTGTTTGGAGGAGTGCTTTTTGTTTCATGTAAGCCTGTGGTATGTGTTTGAGATATATTGAGAAGTACAAGCATTTTGGCTAGTCCAGGCTTGCCTCCCCTTTATCTCTATGTGCTGAGATACTTGTGTCTCATCCACACCTTGCTTATATGGGGTAAAACAAATGGACCTGGGTCGTCATCTTGTTCTGTATTTGACCTCCAGCAGTGGATGCCTTGAAGAAGGAGAAGCCGAAAAGTAAACAAAAAGGCAGAGCCTGCAACTGGCCAATTGCTTGGTGTCTAAAGGGGTGTAGGATAAAGTACCTTGTGCCTGATCTCAGCTGGTGATCATCTTATTCTTCAAGCATGAGATTTGATTACCTCTTTCTGTTGATGCTCACATTGCTGTGAATACAACACCTGCTGTGTTACCTAACTTCATAAAATTACCTAATTTTATAACCCTTTGACTGAGGAAGTGCGCTTGGTTGAAAGAAGGAACCTCTTTGTCTCAGTAATGTCAGGCAAAGTAAAGGTGATTTTTCCAGCCATGACCTCTGCAAAAACTCACACACTGTTGTCTGCTGTGCACTGTTCCTCAGGTAGAGGTGTCCTGCTCTGCCTCTGCTGTTCCCAGTATAGTGTATGATCCATACACGGCAATACAAATATATTCAAAGTTAAACAGATTAAAATGACTGCAACTGCTGGTAGTCTTGTAAATAGTTCAGTCATGCAATCTGGAGAGTGAGTATGAGAGGTGCATTCAGATCAGGACTGAGATATTTGAAATACCTGTGAATCCTCCATGATAAGCAGAACATACAGAAGGATACTGTTGACCACAGGAAATACCTCTGTGTTCGTACTGAGTGCTTAGATCATGTGTTACAAAATAAACGTTAAATCCTGCACATTTAAAACCTGATTCTCTGTACGTCGCCTTGGGTTTAATACATGTAGAAAATATCATTTGAAATGCAAGGCAATTACAAAGTTTTGCTTGCAGAAGGGAACATTGTAAATTATTGATAAAGGACTAGGCTATAGGCATAGCAATCCTTACTTCCAGTGCCAGTCCTGAAATACAGCAGCACAGTTCAATTGTATTGTGCAGTGAATTTATGCAAATTAATTGTCTTTCATACTGATGAAAGCTGTTTTCACTCTGGGCAGGATGAACTGACTCTGATGTCTCATCCTGTTTTTCTCCTCCCCTTTTCCCTCCACCCTGATCTCTGGGCAGGCACGCTCATTGTTTTTTCTTTTTTCCCCCTGAAGTTCCTCTCTGTATTCCAGACAAAGAACCTGTTTTTAATTTTCATGTGTCATGTCTGTCTCATAAAACACACACACTGGATCATATGACTGTTGTGCAATATTAGAGGGCTGTTGAAATTAATATCACATAGAAGGCCTTGTAAAGTCATCTTGAAATAAAATGTACTGTTTCAAATTTTAAAGGGGCAATAATTTCATACAGATGAGAGAAGATACACTGACCATGAATAACAAGTACACTTAAAAATAATCCTTGTGGCTTTGACTCCAGTCACTGTCACAACCCTTGCCCCACATGGGCAAGTGGGTTGGGGATGTGTTGTCTCAGCCCCTCGAGGGGAACATGATGGGACAGTTCTCCTGCTCTGCCATGGAGCTCTATTCGGCATGGTAGAGGCCCCTGTGCTGTGTATGGAAGAAGTTGGCCATCCAGCATTGACCCAAAGCATCACCTTTGTTTGCAGGCAGTGTCCAATTATGAAACGGATGCAAATAACTTAGTTATGTTGTTCTGCCATGTCCTAAGACTCTGTGTGACTAATGATTTAATAAGGTTATATTTTCACATGGGGGCATAGGTTTTTATCCAGTGTATGAGTTCAGTAATGCAGTTTCAAGAAGTCTGTGGGAGTTAGGCTAGGGAAGAAGATGCTTCATGGATGTCAGCTGGTTTCTCTGTAAGGCCTGTGCACAAGGGTCACCACTGTGTAATTCATTCACTTTTGCAGTCAATGCTGCATGTTTTTTGAATAGGTTACAGCAGGAGTAATTACAGCAGTTTTAAGCAAGTCATCCAGATGAAAACACATTTTTGCCCCCGGTCATTCAGACAATAATACACTTCCTAACATGAGACCCTAGAGGCAGACATATCTCTACTGATTAGGTGGAATGATGTGGGGATTTTAATGATGCGTGTTGCTGCTAAGTTGCCAAGCTGATCTGGAAAGAATTTTTTTTCTAGGACTCTTTCAGTGTCAATTCCACAGTACCTATTGCAGTAGGACCCAAACTGTTTTCAGGCTCTTTTCTCTGGAAAGGAGCCAAACCGAGACCTTCTTCTTCCACCCTCTTCCCCTTCCTTAGCTCGAACAGCACAGCAAAGAGTCAAGCTGATGATGAAGGGTGAATGAACAAAGGAAACTGTAAAACATGTAGGATTTTATAGAAGCAAAACCAATTTTTTCCACAGAAGTATGAACCTGTTACACATGTGCTTTAGACATGATACAGAACAGGAGAGAAGCTGTTGAGTGCCCATATGGAGGGAAAGGTTTGTGCAGCTACGTGACAACTGACAGATCATCATAATTTTGAGATGACTGTTTCCTTCAGGTTAATTTTGTATTCCTGTCTTACAGAAAGAAGTATGAATAGTGGCAGGAAGGAGTTAACCTGGAGCACATATACACAGTCTCCTCTTGTTACTGCTGTTATGCACATCTGTCTCATTTGAGAAAGTGTCCTTTGCTTTTCTCTGTGCTGTGTTTCTTGATTTGCTGTCAGCTGGGTCTGTTGAATTATAGATAACTCTCATAAACAGACTAACAAGGGACGGACAGCAAGGGCACCCACACTGTCACGTTGCTTCATTTTTTTCATAAGTTGGCTTTCATGGGTGTGGGTTGAGGTAGGGCCTGAAGGGGCTGGAACTGAGCAGAATATGCCCTTCAAGTCTGACATGTCTGCTGAGTTTTGGTTGGCTCCTGTACTCTAACAAATTGCTTGCTTGATTAAAATGGCTGTTAGGACATTCCTTGCCCCTCTCCTTTGGACTTTGTCCATTCTCCATTCATGTGGCTTTCAGATTGAGAGCAGAGTTGTGAAAGTGCCGTTTTCTGCTTCTGGACATGCAAATCAGTAAGCAAGAGAAACAACATGACCTTCCAAGATTGTATAAGAGATCACTCATTTACTGCAGAATTGCAGTCCTGAGGTACCGGGGCTGAGAGCATCATGCAGCAACACATCTTGGAGAGGCTGGGGCTGCCTGTCCTCAGTGCACTGCCGAGGGCAGCTGCTGCTGTGGGCTTTACAGAGAACTTTGAGGTATTTCTTCCTGGCTTGCACCAGCTGGGAGAGCTGAGCTGTTTGTCTCCATGTCTGTCCCTGCCGAACACTGCTGTTGCTAAGGTTGGCACCCAAACAGACTGCGAAGCCAGAGGCAGGAGGTTTATAAGGTCAGATCTAATGGTCCTGAAAACCTGTTTATAAGCCACTACATTTTTGGTAGTTTTTGCAGAGCAGTCTTTTAGGGGAGAACAGTGCTCAGTGAAAAATATTGTCTGGGCAGAAAATGCTGATTAAAATACAGCTTGCTTTGTGGAGCTACCTTAGTAAGGAGGAGGCAGTCCTCCTGTGTCACGGGGTGGAAGTAATCATTTGTCAAGAATAGGAGTTTTTGGTCCTTGACATGCAGGTGTTGGGTTTTTTTTTTTGTGTGTGTGTGTGTATGTGTGTGGGTTTTTATTTTTTTGTTTTGGTTTGGTTTTTTTAATTCCTCCACAAAGACTGCAGTACGTGAACTGTGGTCTGAAAAGCCAAAAGCAAACAGAAGGGTCATGACTCTGTCTTCTCCCTCCTCTCCAGGTTCAGGAGAGGAGGAGGAAGGGCAGCACGCAGGTGTCTATCCAACCAGAACAGGGTATGGCAGCTGCAAATGCTTTGCTTTTGGTGAAGAGGTAATTCCAGCACTTCTCTGTGTTGATGTTTTGCAAATTGCAGTTGTTTCAGAGGTATTTTTTCTACATGTGCATGCTTGGACAAAGCAAAATATTTTTGCTTAGGATTCTTGACTCCCCTTTGAGCCTCTCTTGCTCTACAAAGATTCTTGGAGGTCTTCAGGCTTTTTGTAGAGTTTCTTTGCACTGACTCAGAGGAAGATTTCATATATATGGTGGCAAATTGTAGTCTGACAGGATGGTGTAAACCTGGAGTTGTTCCATGGCAATAACTGAATCAAAATCTGGAATGGAATTACACTGCTATTTTTAGATCCTTAACTTCCCATGATTTTGTTCTAATTTCCTTTATCTTGCACTGCATTTTGTTTTAACAATGCTCAGAACAAAACAGATTTGTTTTTACAGTGAGTATTTTTAGAAAAAATATGACTTTGACTAACTATTTTTACTTATGGATTTTGTTACATATGCAATACTTTCTCCATGTTGCTCCTGCATATAACCAAAGACAGGAGTGTGGATATGGCACTGTGCACATGGTGAGAGCTGCCCATAGATAGAGCATCTGTGTCTATTCTTGGGCCTTTTCTTCATTTTTCTCTTGCTGGGGATTTTTGCTTTGTAGTATAAATGACCATCATATACCCAGAAGAGGCAGTGTTTGCAGGCTGCATGAATTGTGTTGTTTTGCAGGCTGCTAAGGCAAATATGCAGAACAGCTTTTTTTAGGGTGCCCCGTATTATTTCTATTTCAACATGTTCTGACTGCTGGAAAATGCAGGTTGCAAACATAAGCTGTCAGTTCTCTATGTTCTGTGGCTTGTAGTTTTGGATCATGGTTACCGGTTGCAACCACATTTAGAACTCTCATTTTTTTGTATTTTTTCCCTTTCCTTTTACTTCCTTTCTTCTTGTTTCATTTCCCCACACTGTGGCTTAAGCATGGACGTCAATCACAATTGAATTGCTTCAGCCCAAAACATTAGGATGATGTTACTGCGTTATCTGAATGAATAAACCCTGGTTGGCTTGACGGCAATTTTGCCTTATTTAAGGAGCAGTTCCTAAACAAAATACTGATAGTAATTAAATATTTAATTTTAACATTCGAAGTAGTCTCAGAAAGTATAAAAACCCTTCCACAGATTCAAAACTACCGTAACTAGAATGCCACACATCTCTTCACTCTCAGGGTGGTCTGAGATGAACCCTTGTTTCTGGGATCTTTGCAGCTGAGGGGCAGACAGGTCCCTTTGGATCACTCTTTTGCTCAGGTGACAAGTAGAAAAAAATGTGCTCAGTCCCTCTGGCTGCTGCCAGCAGAGCTGGATGAGAGCCTCTTGGTCTGAGGAGGTGTACTGCAGTGCACAGTAAGGGTGTGGCAGTGTATTATTTTAATGTTGTGTTTCAATATGATGAGGAATATGGTTTCTGATATCAGAGTAGGTGTTGCTGCATATGGCCAGATGGCTTTCTGACTCACTGGGTTAGAAAGGAGATAGGCTATCTTTCTTTTTAACAGATTCAGGAAAAAAAAAAGTGGTAGAAATAGGAGTATTTAGCAGATTACCTGAATTCTGGAGGAAATTTTGAAGTACTTTAAAAAATATATATTTACTTGGTTTTTATTTCTAGAAAATTAATTTCTATTTTGATAATGATTTAGGTAAAATTTGTTATAATGGCTAATTTTGAAGATTTAGGAAAAAATATACATGTATTTGTGTTTATGTCTGTATGTAAATATATACATTGTAAACCTAAATGAAATAATCATTTAGCTAGTGATTCTTCCAAACAAAAGTCTCCTGCTGAAGACAATAGAAATTCTGTGCACAGACCCACTGGGGGCCTGGGCAGCAGCCTCAAGGAAAAATCCTAAATTCTTTCATGATTACGTGTTTGGAATATAATGTTTCACTGTTGTCTTTGTAATTTAGCCATTCTTACATCAAGTTAACAATGGTTTTTCTGCTTGGATCTCTATAATGATTTCTGCAAAGCTCAGTGAGTTTGTTTTCCTGTGTGGTTGTGTCCCATGTGGGGTTTTTAATTTTGCCCCAAGCTCAGCCTAAACTACTTCATTTAAATGCATTTCACATCAAAGTCATGGCAAACACAAATGTTTTCCTTGGTTTTGAATGACATTAGAAAGTTGGTAAAACATTATTTAACCCTGGGCCTGGGTTCCCCCACCTAAGGAGAGTTCCTACCAGTTACCTGAATTTGCAAAACGTGGTGGATAAAGTAATGTTGTTTACGGAGATGGAAATAAGGAAAAATGGGGATTTGGGAGAAGAAATTCATCAGGGAAAAGCTTTGAGGCCTTCTTGAGGCAACTCCTGGTTTTCTAATCCCTTTACCAACAGCGGTCCTTTTGATGCACAGTAAATGATGCTTATCAATTGAAATGGAAATCCATTATTTACGTTAGGGACTGATGGTTATCCAATAGGCATCTGTGATGAAAGACCTACACTTCAAGGAGCTCATCTCCTGCAGCTTAGCTTCCAAGCAGTGATGGTTTTGCCCCTGATGCCAGAGAGGACTGAGGGTGTTCCTGAGGGCACCCCATCTCTGCTCTATTAATGCCAGTGTAACGTATCCCTACATTTTCCACCTTTGCCAGTGTGGAGTCAATTACTCTTCCTGTCAGTGCAAATCTGGTGCTGTTTGAAGGGCTCTTGGAAGATTTGTGAGGCATTCTGATAATTGCAAGGATAAATTGCTTTCCTACTTAGCTGGGGAATCCTGTAATTATGCTGTTGGAAGCTTAGCATGGGTAGAGCTTCAGCTGGCTGCTTGGGACAGACAGCATCAGCTGGTGCTTGGAGGAGGAAGGGATACACTCTATTCCCTGTCCACATCTTGCTAAGTGCAGTCAATGCTCTGGGAGTCACAGCAGGCAGTGGGGAAGTAGGAAACTACAGTCAAACCAAGCTAGACTTTAAAATTTTAGGTAGTAGGCTGTAGGAAAAATCTTAATCCCAGCAGATTTCTGTTCTGTCTTCACTACTGTGTAGGGAGCATGTTGTGAATGGAGCACCTCTGCAATGCATTTCCTGTAGCAGTTCCTCAAGCCTGAAAATGAACAGGTTGGCAGTCTGCTGCTGCAGCCACAGCCCATGGCAGAATGTATTCCTGTGTCATTCTATCTAAAGGCATTATCTACTGAGCAGTTAGTTTCTCTCAGTAGGAGCCAGAGGTTTTCGTGTGTAACTTCTGCAGTCTCATGAGGAAGACAGAAAACATGGAAAATACTTATTTTCTACTTTCTGCAGAGTTTCTTTTGGCCTGCAATTACTGGTAGGCAGCTCTCCTGCCAGTTTACCTGGAGGTTGCTGTCTGGGAAATCCCCCTCTGCCCTGTGGCACATAGCAGGGGGAGCACAGAGGATGTGCTCACACTGTGACCCCCAGTGAGTGCCTTGCAGCCAGACTGGTGGGGATGCAGCCAGGGCAGGTGAATGTTGTGCTGCAGAGCACGTGTTGAAGGGCAGCAGGGAGGCCCCAGGGGCAGGGCTGGTGGGCAGAAGGGGAGGATGTGACCTGATTATACCAGTTTTCTTGGCTGGGTGTCAAAAGCTGTGCAGAGCTTGTCAAAGAGCATGAGACAGGCTTATTTAAAAAAGACTTTTTCTATTTTTACTTAGTCATAATGCATGTTTTACTAAGTTATAGGAATGCTATAAATTAAGTCATCTGCCCACTTGGAAAATGCCCTAGTATTGATTTTACAATATCCTCAGTTTTCTTAGCCACGATTCTCCAGAGAAACCCCTGAGGAATCTCTGCAAGCCCAGTGGGTTTTATTGATTTCCACAGGATAGATCTCTAATTCCTCATTATGTGCTGTATAAAACATCTTCACCTACCTGTGCTATCAGAGATGTTGGCCAGCAATGAGATTATACACACTTGTGGAAACAGCTTTACTACTTAAAGCTTTGAGAGCAGGAGGCAACTTTATTAGTTGCTATGGTATAAAACAGCCCATATCAAAATGTTTAGGACTGCTGTGCCTTCTTTAAGGAATGTATGGAAGTGAAGAGCTGGGCTTAACAACTTGGTTCAATAATTGTAGTATTGTTTGTATTTAACCAAGGTGAATCAAATCACCTGTAACGATGAAATAGGAATGGGACCATTTGTGACAGTTGCAGCTTTAGTTTAGCAGGTTATTGTGCATGAAATTAGTTAGTAACTAATGACTCTTTATGCTGTGATATGCTATGGTAACATCTGGTTTTGTTTTTTCTGCTTACAGTTCTTGGCTTTATCCCAAAAGAAGATGAACCTTCTCTGTGACAATCAGTTGGATTTTCCAGCTGCCAAGTCACAGTGCAAGCTCATTTCAGACCTTAGATTTCTCTCTGTGGATTGAAAGTAACTCAGCTGATTTAAAATAAGCTATTTCGTGTATGTTTGCATATATATCTGATGGAAAGGTTCATCCTTTCATCCCATGTAAAGAGATCTGTCCATCTCCCCATATATTGTACTGTATGAACTCATCTTTGCAAGGGAAGTTTTATCTGTTTCAGTGCAGACTTAGGAAATGATGACTCCCATGATTTTTTTGCAGTTATCTTTCTCTCTGACTTTCCCTCAGGCATTCAAGTACTATCTCTCTAGAGGAGACTTCAGCAGCAGACATTAGGAATGAGAAAAGAGTCGCATGATATGAGTCATTAAATAGCAATAAAGAAAAAAAGTGATAAACTAGAGCTGTCTCAGAACAGGAACCACCTATTGTGAATTTTCAGAATTTTTCTTTGCTTATGCTAAATGCCTGCTTCCCTCTCTAAATAAAAAGCTGAAAAATAGCTTGGTAAATGGACATTGCACACTTTCATAATTAGTAAAAGCTTTGGTCACGTCACGGAAGTGACTCAAATGTTCCTATTTCATTCCTTCCACATTTTCATTTCATTCATCTTAGGTTTCTTGCTTACCAAGATAAGAATTGCATTTGGGAGGGAAGGAAGGGCTGTTCTAGCAACTTCTTTTGACAGCCAGCTTCAGTTGCTAGAGGAAAAAAAAGAAGAAAACAGCCCCCTTCCCCCACCCCCCCCTTAAGATCTATCTGTTGCAGTGAATTATTTCTTCTGATTCCAGAAGGCTGTGTTGTGGAGGGCAGAGTTACATTCATTCTCTGGTTGGGGCTGCTCAGAGGCATTTGAGATGATGTGTCCTGGGAGGAAAAAATATAGGTGGCTTATTTGCAAATGAATTTGAAGGGTAGATTAGGCAGAAGTTGGTCTGTGGGGACCTGTGTTCCAAAGCTGACCTGCTGCTGTGACAGGTGTGGTACAGCCATGTGCTGTGAGCAAACTCTCTATCTATCACAGTTGCAGTGAACAGTCCTTACTGCACAACAGCCCTCAGAATGTAAATATTTAAGGGGTTTTGTTGGAGAGTAAAGCTCTTTCAAGAGGCTTCTGTTTATAATCACTCACAAAAGTAAATGTTTTCTATAATACACAGACCACGTGGTGGGTTCCTGTGCTTAAGCACTTTGCTGAAGTCCTATGAAAAGTGTAAGGAGCTGATGAGCTCAGTTTGCTGCTACTCATCGGGCACTTGACCAGTTCAGAGCAGCTTTTTGTTCCCATGGAAGTGAGATCTGTGGGCTTGTCCCAGCCTGCTGCTGTTGTCCTCCAGTTTGAAATGGATTGGACTTCAGCCTCCTGAAATGTGGTTGGGGCACATGTCATATCTCAGGTGAGTAGCTCATCTGCTCTCAGCAAATCATGTCCCATTTTTTCATTTTCAAATGCTGAATAACACAAAGTTCAGCTGCCTGCAGATGTTCACTGGTCAAACCACATTTTTTATTAGAACACAGGGATTTAAAGGTATTTGGAATGTACTGCTTTTGGTAACTTTGAGGGCAAAACCAGATGATGGCTTTGCAGCTGATTCAGTAGAAATGCTGGCATCTTTTAGGACCCCACTAGTAGCTCCTCTGTGCAAGGACAATGTAGTTTCAGCAGTTCCCAGATTTCTTTCATAAATTGTGCAGTTTTGTTTTTTTTTTTTTTTCCTCCCTGATGACTTCACCTTGGTTTTTGTATGTTTGTTTGTGTGTTTGTTTTTGTGTTTTGGGTTTCTGGGGTTTTTTGTTTGTTTGTTTTGTTTTAAAAAGAAAGACACTTGTGTTACCACAGAACAGGCACAGTTGTAGTGACCTTACTTTGTATCACTGTAAATATTTCTAGCATCCCAGGCTTAGCTGAAGTGAGCAGTGTAAACACATCTTCCAACAGACCCTGAGCCTCTGAGGTTTCCCCACATGGGTACAAGTCTCCCATGTAGCAACTTCTGGCTTTACAGGCAGTTTCTTGTTCCCATAGACTGATGCCCACGTATGAGTCAGGGCAGGAGCATTGCCCAGTGGTGTGGATTGATGGAGGATGAGTTAATGTCTTGTTGAATTAAGAATGCATTGTCTTTTCCTGCCTTGTGTTATATTTGACAGTTGTTTATGGTCTGGTGTCAAGTTATAATGATAGTATTTTTTCATCTATTTAAACCAGTATGGATGGGTTATTGAAGAATGCTGAATACTCAGCTAATTGGGATTTATTCAGATAGTAATATAAAAGTGGACTCTGATTAAATTTCTTAAATGTACCATGAGACATTTACCCTTGAGAGAAAACAATAGGTAAAAATGCTCTGGAAGGCTGGCTAGCAATTTGGAAAGCTTACACTAAAAATAATAATGGATGTTTGACATTTTTAATATAATGAAATCTCATTTTTATAGTTAAGATTCTTCATCCAAGATATTCTGCTCTCCATTCCCATATATTTTATTATCCAAGAGGAAAAGAAAAAGTGCAACTAACCCAGCTGATTGTATGGAAGTTCTTTAATTTTGGAGTGATTTTTTTTTTCTCCTCTGAAGGATGAAAGATGTTGGTTATGCATAAATTAGTTTTCTCCATCTTTTCTTTACCACCTTCCAACTGTATAGTGCTTATGCTGAATATGAGTGCTGCTGCTGTAAAAAATAACAAGCAGGAACACAAAAATCTCTGTTACATCTCAGTGTCTGGGAGGCAGCTGAGTAAGAGGAAGTTTTCTGATGGTACAGGGAGTACTTTGCCCTTGAGACTGGCCAGATCAGAGTGATGCAAGTTCAGTGCTGGCTTGGAGTTATGATAAATATGTAGTTTATTCTCCTGTGATGGCAGTCTACATGTGGTACCCTAACATGATGATTTCAGTTTTACAAGCTGCTGTTTGCCTCCCCTGCCCTAGTTTCTGATTCCTTCTCTGTTTAAAATGTGTGTATTGGTTTATGTAAAGAAACTGGATTGTTTAGGTTAAAAAAAACCAAACCAACAAGCTTCCCAATGCTAAAGATTTGATGTTACCTGCTGGTGAGGATGGGTTGCAGGTCTCTCTCTGTGCTTGATGCACAGAGGACATGTTTGTTACAGCCTGGGTCTGAAGCTGCACTTTTTGTGAAGTGAGATGCGAGAGGATGAGCTTGTAGAGTTGGAGGTTCTTTAGTTCACTTAGGACACATTCGCTGAGACCAGAGTCTCATGACCACAGTTTATATGAGGAATAAAAATGTTTCTTATTGTGTTAGGCTGTCATATGGGTAATGGCAGAGTGGCTGTTTCCAAATCCAGTATATCCCAAACTGTAGACTCTTAAGACATGGCCTGACTGGTGTCTGTATTTGGCCACCAAGTGGCACTCCAGATGCAGCAACCTAAGACGGAAAGGGTTTATTTCTGCCATCAGGTTTCAGGGATCTAAAATAAAATTATTTGCAAGTGTGCAGACACCATTGAATCAAATTGAATTGCTGAAGGTTAAATTACTATCTTCAGAAATGTTTTTAGAATATTCGTCTTGACATTTCATTATCCCAGTGCAATATAAATATCAAATTTGATTAGCTGTCAAGCAGCAACAAAAATAAACCAATGTATTGCCATCATTTTTACTTAGAAAGCTAGTAGGAGGAATCCTAAAAAATAGCAGGTTGCCAAAGGTAGATTAAAGCTTAAACATACCCATTGAAAATGGTATTTGGTTGGGTTACTAGAATACTTTTTTTCCTAGAAGGTGCCATTATGAAGAGTGTTGGTGTTGGAGGCAGGTGTTCAAGCTGCTGCATCCATTGCTGGATCTAACCTACTGCAGTTTGGGCTTTGCTAGCTTCTTCATCCAGCTTTAGTGATGCTTCCAAGATTCATTTTGGCGCTTTGAGATTGCACTTTCTTTACAGGACAAAAAACCTCCCAGTAGCTCCCAAGATTTGTTTTGAATTGTAAAGAATTCAAATAAAACATTAAATTGATCTTGTTGACAAAACCATTTGTGGGCAATTAGCTGTACCCATATTTCTAAATTAAGATACTATAGGTCAAGCAAAGCTTTGGTGTGAATCAAATTTGAGTTACCCTAAATTTGGATATGGTGCTGTGTGCTGGAATTAAAGTAATGCAATATTTAAAACATTATTCAGTGTCATAACAAATCATCCATCATAGTCTGTGGATCTAGAATTGTTTGTAACAATTTTTATTACCATGAACAGTTTCTAGTTCATACTATAATTACTATTCAAACTATGTGACATCAACCTAATTCTCTTTTATGAGATTAATGGGTAACTCCAGCCTACTGTTTTGCATATGTAACTGTGAGGGCAGCTGTTGGAAGAGAAACTTTTGCAATATTTCTGAATAAATGCACTTGATAGAGCTCCAGTTGCTAATGAAGATGAGATATCTCTGCAGCTAAGGAAGAATTACGGTTCCCTCTGGAGCTGTGTCTGTCACAGAGCATTGTTAAGTTTAACGATTGTTTTTGAAAGAGTGGGAAAAGTCGTCCCCATCCACATCAGATCGTTTCCTTGTTTCAAATGGTGTCTGGTAGTGATCACACAGCCCCGGGCAGAAAAAATGATTGCGGCTTCACTGACATCTGTGTGACTTCAGATTGGCTTTGGGCACAGACATCATCCAGCTTTCTGTAAACCATCTTTTAAATGTCAGCTTCCCGTGATGGGAGGCCACATCAGATCAGGACTGAAATTTTGGAGTTTCAGAATTCTTTCTTACCTTTTTTTTCTTGCCTGCAAATGTCAATTGTATTTTCTGTCAACTTGATATTTTCAGGAGTCTTTGATTGTTTTTAAGTTATGTAAGTTCGTCTCAAAGTGACTGTGTCTGTATATGGATACCCATGGGGTGACATTAAATGCTGTAGAGATTATATGCAAACACTTCAAAACCAAAATCTTTTCGTTTTGTACTCAAGTGCAGAGAAGACCATTACTTTCTACGCTATTGCTTAGTTGAGATAAAATGAAACATAAGCTGAAGTTATAAAATTTATAAGGGATTTGTACTACATTATAAACTGCATCCTTAATGGCTGATAATTGCAATAATTTTGTAAGTGTGATGTTCCTTTTTCCTGGTAGTAGAACTATAAAACGGGTTTAACAGCAGTGCAGCAGAAATGGTCTATCCTCTAAAGGCTTGAGATGAGAAACCATTCTTCATTTTTATCTTAACGAATGAAGAAAACACTATATTTTCTTTCTAAGTAGTAATGGACTGTCATGGGAAAATGTATGACTAATTTCTCTTGAGTTTCTCTTCTAGAATCTGATTTCCTGTAATGATTTAGGGCTTGAAAGAGGAAGTTAAGCCAAACATTTTGGAACCTTTAAGGCTCTATCCATGTAACATGGTGCATTCCTTCACTACTTTGAGTTTTGATTGCTACTGTCTGACAATCGCGCAACAAAAAGGTACATTTACATTTTGGCATTTAGCATAGGTTAGATATAAAATGCTGAACTATTACATACTTTGATCACTCTGGATCTGCTGGGTGAGCACCACCACAGGGTGGGTGTGTGGACACTCTTACTCCAGTCTGGTTTGATCCAAGGTGGCACAGTATGGAATGCTAAGGAGGCTGTGGGCAGTTGGTGTTTGGCTCCACACTGCCACCTCTTCCTGGGTTAGCACTTACCCACCTGCACCATCCTCCCTGCCAGGCCAGCCCATGGTGGTTAGAATATTTCCTGGGCTGCAACTGGGAACTGGGAAGGTCACATTCACAGTACAGCTGTGTCGATGCTATGGTGATAGTAAGAATTTTACATGACTTCTTGGGATTACCAGGTATTGTTGGCTGCTCTGTCTTAGTATACAATTCCCTTCCTTCTCCTGTCAGCCTAGAGAGATCACACATGCCTTGCACAGTAACTTCTCTGAACCTAACTCACTAATTTAGCTTGTCCAAACAAGTGTGTCATCTCCATATGACCGTGAGCTTTCCTTCCTAATAGGCTTGATCATGCCGGAAGACTATGAGCCAGCAGAGGGAATTTTGATCCCTTTCCATTTTGGTGCAATTACACCTATTACAATGGTGCCTGAGCTACATCAGGGAATGGCACAGCATTTATCTTGGCTTCTGGTTCGCATTCAGCCATGACTTCACTTTCATCTGTTATGGAGATGCTGTAGCAGCATCCCCACATTTCCCTATGTGACCTTGATGTACTACTGCACTGTGCATAAGCCTGGTTTATCACGTACCTAATTGTATGTACTAAAGACAGATTTCCCCACTGGAAAACAGTTTATGAAGCCTTTTTTAGTTTTTTGTCAGGTCTCTTTGAGCTTTCCAAATTTGTGTTTTGGTCCAAGTCCTTTAATGGGAGTGACTGTGGACTGTGCTGCTGATGGTGGAGGTGAGGGAGTAAACATCTAAAAGGCTTCATCGTTAAAAAACAGAGATTGCTTCAAATGACAGACATCAGTGCACAAGAGATTCTGCTGGCCTCTGTATTTCTACTTTCTGTGCTCTGTGCCAGAGGTTAAAATCGTGTTTGTTTCTTCCATTTCACAAATGCTGGTGACCAAATGCAGAGCAGGTCAAAGTCCAACCAACCTTCCTCTTAGGCAATGGCTTAGAAATAACTTGGGTCAGTATGAAATACCTCAGATTGACATCTGCATGACTACTTGGTATTCAAATCATGAACAAGAGTCTGGGCTTTGCAGTTGCCTCAAGTCTTTTTACTGGCTGGTTTATCTTGGTTTGATAGATAAAAGAAGACCATATCATAGGACTCAGAGTTTTTGTAAAGGTATTACTACTGCTGTTGCTGAGGGGAGGACTTTTTTTCCCCCCTCTGTGGCATTTGCTAGCAGGAGTGTGTGGGTTACCAGGGCCCCCCACTCTGCTCTTGCTTTGCTTCCTGACCGGCTTTTACACCTTCTCTTGTTCAAGGGTGTCAAAATTCCCTTTTCCTTTCAGCTGTTGCTGTTTGGCATGAAGTCACTCTGAGGGGAGTGGAGAAGACCACTGCTGTGCTCTGCTGCCAAAACACACAGTAAATTCACGTGGGCTGACATGAGCACTGGGGACCCCAAGGTCGGTTTTGCTCTATGACCTTGCTGAGTTCCTGCTCTCTATTGCTATTAGAGTTGGACATAAGTCTATCTTTTTAAGTTTTTTTTAACTAAAAAAACCCATCACAAACCCAGTAGTTTCTGAGTAACTTCAAGCTGATTGTCTGTTGGAAAAGAACAGAGCTATAGCTCCTTTCAAACAGGAATTCAGTGCGACTTCAGAATACAAGGTATTTGGTTCTTTTGGCTGTGCTGTGCATGTGATAATGTCCTTCAGGGGTGATCAGGGCTTTGCTTGTCTGAGAATCATCTGCTAAGAAGTGCATATGTGAGTGGAAGGAACTGATATTAGGAGAGTTTGCATTCCCTATCAGGTCACATAGTGATCAAGGAGAATGACTGTACATGTACCTAAGTCAGGGTCTTTAAGTGTTATGAAAGCTGCTCTGTCTTAGGCCATCTACGTAGACGGTTTTGTGTTAGTCCATTGTTGATTCTTTCAGAATTTTTCCAGGCCTAAGAGGATTGCTCCATTTGGCAAAACCCAGGGCTTTATCTCCTTTTCCAGAGTTGCTGGACACCCTTGGATACAAATGTCTGTTTTTACAGTGTGTGTTTTCTTCATTTTCCTTTCAAAAACAAGTAGGTGCCTGAAGGTGGCAGCTTAGTTGCTGGAATTGGAGAAAAACGCAAACAAGATGAAACCTGTTCTTGCCATTGCATCCTTGATTTAATTAGATTTTGGTATATTTGACATTCTGTTGTGTAAGAGTTTTAAGTATTAGCTGGAAAGTGTGAAGGACATTATGCGTCCTCTGCCTAAAGCCTAAAGAGCATTTTCCTTTTAACAAGAAACTCCAGAGCAGTTTGGACTCTACATCAAAGAGAAATGTTTGGTTTCCTGATCTGTTCCAGACAGTTTTTAATACAAGTCCAAACCCAATCTGGTAGTAGCCAAAGTGATTTTTGACTTCTCTAAAGTTCTCACTTGCTAAACTTAATCATGCGGGTCATGTGTTTTTCCAAAGGGTAACAGCCTTATATAATGGAGAGTAGATTTTGCTTTGGCGTGTGGTACCGTGCCGTCATCCTCTTGGACCACCTCCAGGAGAGCACAGGTGGCAGTTCTGCTGGGATCTCACAGCTTCTCTGTTTTTATTAGCCTTTCTGGCTGGTATCCTCTGCTGTATGACCCATCCTTGAGATGCACTGTTTTTTTGGACCACTCCATGGAATTTCTTCTGTTCACATTCTAAAATTTCATCCCAATATCTTAAATTTTTAAAAGTGTCTGGATAAACCTTACAGTGTTCCTTCTAGTCATTGGTTTATGATGACATTAACTACATTTGAGTGACTGTAAGGAGCACAGGGCTATCCCTATGGATCACCCAGGGACATCCACGCACCCCTATGACGGGTGTACTCTGATTTGCAGTCCGCCCTGGAAACAGCTGCTTCTCCCTCAAGAGCTTTCTCTGGGTCATGTCGAGGTTCTGTCTCTGTTCCACACATTCCTACTCTTCCCTGTATAAAATTCCCACTTGCTGTAGTTTTCATAGCTTCCACGCTCAGCCTGGGCTCTGTCCCAAGCTGCTCACACCTATTTCCATCAGTGCTGCTGGGCCACTTGTCCATTGCCAGGATTGTACTTTCCTGGGAGCAAAGAAAGAAAGCAGAGCAAATGGCACACAAGAAAGAAGTCAGATGCAAGAAAGTAGTGAAGTTATCTTGCTTCATGTATGCTTGTCCTTTGTATTTGCTGATATGTAACAGAACCTGCTCTGCACTGTGCTGTGGTTGAGNCTGTCCTTTGTATTTGCTGATTCTCAGGTGTTTATGTAACAGAACCTGCTCTGCACTGTGCTGTGGTTGAGGCAGTGCCCCAAGTTCTGCAGTCATTGGAAAACTGTGTCTCTTTTATCAAGAATAGCACTCTAACTGTGGCTGCTAGAGCCCAATTTCTGTTTCTATTAATTGCACTGTTTGCTCAAAAATTGCCCTAGCAGTTTCCCCCCTTAATAACATTCATCACTTCCTCTTCTAAACTCCAAACTTGGGGTATACAGGGGCATGTAGGCAGCTGCTGGTTATATTTTAATGATACAGCTTGCTAAATGCTTCTGTAAGAAGAAAGGTGTTATAAATAATTCAATGGAACTATTCCTGTAGTACATATATGTGTATAACATAGCCTGTTAAAATGGCACAGTGTCACTTTAAGGATGTGGATGGGAGTCTGTTTGCACTGCTGACCAGTTTGGGCTCTTAGGAACCTAAGGCAGTGACAGGCATTGTGATGCATTAGTGCCATTTCTGGGTGTTAGTGAGTTCATCCCCAGAAGGGCTGTGCTGCAGTTCACCAGTACATATTGCATGATCTTGCTGCCATGGGAGGGGCTGCTTTGTTTTTGCTGTAGTTTGTTTAAATGTGGAGATTTTTATAATCTCTCTGGTGCTTTTGTGAGAAGGGAATATGCAGTTGTTCTGTATCTACTTTATTAAATTAAAATAAAAAGCTTACCTTGGTAATGATAAAACATGAAGACAAATTATGATCTGTATTGTCTGCCATAGTACATGGGTTTCTGAGGTGGGGACTAACCTTTATGTCAGCTTTTTATCCTTGAAAAAGAGAAGGTAAACAAGATCCTCCAAAGAAATGTCATGTGCTGGCTGCCCTTGTCTGGGGTAAGAAACACTGTAGGTTTTTTTGTGTTGTTTCTCCCCCCACCATGACTTTGGTTTAGATGCAGTATGTTATCTTGTAAATAAGATTCCCTTGCAGGAATAGCTAAGTTGGTCTGTTCAGATTTGATTTTTGCATACATGTCTTGAACTTCAATGCTTTTTGTGGGTTTGCACTGTAATTAAAGAATCTTCTGCTTGGTTTTGGCCCCAAAAGAGATACCAATTTGTTTTGATCAGGAGACAACAGAGGAAAAGAGTGGAAGGCTAAAGGCAGATAATAGGAGTCAAATAGAATAGTGTTTGCTTGTACTGTAAATATCTATATTTTTAGTATAAAGTAAATTTGTTGTTAGCCAAGATGCCATTTTCTTTCTATTGTCCTATCATACTTAAGCTCATGCATAATTAAACCTAAAATGTATGTTATTTTCTATTTAAAACTATTTAACCAAAATAATAACAGCTTTGGTAAGAAATGAGGCTGTTAACAGAGACTTAGCAAGGGATGTAGTCCTTGAGTAAAAGTACAAGTGTGTGTTGTATGAGGCTTCCTGGGAACAGGAACACTTCGCCTTTGCTTGCTTCAGGCGACATGGAGAAAGCTACAGAATTTTAAAAGACGAGTAATTCCTTATTTGTTAATGCACACAACAATTTCTCTTGCCAGATTTCTGCATGCATTTTTAGATACTGAAAGAGTGGTCAGCTTTTCTTAGAATGCTTGACACATGTTGCTGTCTGTGTTCTTTTGAAAATCTCTCTGTCAAATGTCAAAGCAAAGGGAGAGAGCACTCTACACCCATGGGCTTTCTTGAAATGCCTGGAAATATTTGGTTCCTGCTCTTTGGGGAAGAGAAACTTTCCCCTGTGGGCAGTTTATTCCAGTCTTGGCCATGTGCTTTGTCACTTCAAACTCTGCTTCTTTGTGCTTCCTGTCTGTCTGATCCTGGAAAGTGCTGGAGAAAGTATTATGCACTGCTTGGACTTTTAGTTTGATATGAGCGAGAAACTGTTAAGCTCTTACAAGATCTGCTTATTCTATTAAATAATTTTATTAACTATATAAAAAATTGTAACTCTAGGCTGGTAATATATGAGAGTATTTACTTGTATCTGTGCTGTGAAACACCTCGTTGGTGGAAAATGTTAGAATAATGGTTTATATAGAAAACAATCGTACGACTTGTGAGATTTTTAGCAGATATGTATTGTAGTCATAGTTAGCAATACATTGATTTTTGGGTGGGGAGACCTTGTTGAGCTTATTATGCAGAAGAGGAAGGCAGAAAATAGGAACGAGTGGAGCTGCTGTTGTGTTTCTTTTACCTGACTTCTCCTAAAGCAATGTCAGCTATGGAGAGTAAATGAGTGTGATGTTCTGCATGTTCAGCCGTTGCTCTAATCCCACCACTGTGTTTTGCTGCTCTATCTTTATATCCTTTCTTTCTTACTATTCATACAAATACGTAAATCCTCTGTGAATATAAATTGGAACAATTTTTTAAATCCAGATGGCAGTTTTGTTTGGCTAAAAACTGGAAGACTGGGGCCTTTTCATAATGTTATTGATTATTATATTTTAACTGCAGGTATTCATTGTTGCACAAAGACAGTAAATGTCAAGAAAAACAGTGAAGTTTATTTATTTTCATTATAAGTAGTTTCTTTTTTTCTTAGATCCCTAAAATTTGTACTGGTTTGTCCTTTGTCAAACAAATCAACATCAGGGCCATTCAGTATAGATTTTGTCTTTGCAAAGTCAACTTCAGGGCCAGTGGAAACCATGAAAATTAATTTTCTGCCCTTTGTAAAAGCCATGACCTGTGTAATACAGAAAGGTGAACTGTGGATATGAAGGGAGCTCCTAGCTTGCTATACTGGTGTGAATAGGGATTTGTCTGACCTGCAGCCATCTGAATTGTACCAGGGGCAAGCCGCTGTAATAGATGACATAAATTGCAGCACTGGTAAATAGAGCTGTCCCCAGAGAAGAGGACCTTTGCCCCCATCCCCTTCTTTCCTCCAGACAGTCCTCCTCTTTGGAGTGCTGCTTTCCAGGCTCTCCCATTCTAGGCTTGGTCTTTCATCTTGGCTGAAATTAGCACCATGGAAATCTTCACATCTTAGTTTTTGCTTCAGGTGGCTAAGGACTGTATTTCTGGCTGCTCTGTAGGCTTCTCACCTTAGAGCTGAAACACATCCCAAGAGAATGGGTTGGAGGCATTGTAGCATTTCCAGGTGACATGCTTAGGTAATTAGTTAGTTAGGTTAGTGATTAAACTAACCAGGAAAGGAAGAGGGCTCCCTCTGTAACACTGTAGAAGACCCCCTGATGCCGAGAGAAATCCCAGGAGATAACCATCTCTAGAGCCCAGATAGCCTGATGAAGGCTAAGGATCACTTTCAGGTCTTTCTGTGCTGGTTGGAAAAACATTTTCCAAACAGAAAGTGACTGTATTGAAGACAGAGGCAAGCACTAAATCCATCGTGAAAACAGGACCTTGGAGGCACTGTGAACCATGGCTTTGGAAATGAATTAAAAACTGTATGGCCCTATTGTCTTCCACCATTATACTCTTTGGAACATATTTGTTCTGTTAAAATCTTTTGGTTAGCCTGCTAACATACTGGTGCTGAGTGAGAAATTTCTGCTTAAATTGTAATAGAGTGTCATAAACCATAGAGGCAGTGAGGTTGTATTCTGTCTTGTCTTTGGAGAAGCCTGTGTTGCTATGGCCTTGATCCAGAATTTGATAACACAAACAAATGATAAATCAGCCATATTTATCTAAGGGCTCATTTAGCAATGAAAAGAGTTAACTATATTTTCTTCTTAATGAGGTATTTATTATTAATTTGAAATATGCAAGGCCTGTATTTCATTGCTGCAGTGTAAGAGCCCATCCCAGTGTAGGCACTGTATTTCTTCTTCTCCAACCTTCAAATAAGACTTTTCCTGAAGATGCTAAAACTCGTGAGAGCTGGAAAAATCTCAGAGGGTTTTGCGAAGTCATGGAACTCATTTCCCATAGTGATTCATTAATGCAAAAGTAAAGACAGGGTATTTTAATCAGCGACATCGTGGATGTGGGTACAGTTACATTTGTATGGGGGTGATTTTTCTCTGTTCCCCCGTGCTCTTCAGGGAATACGTTTCATTTGCAGTGTGTGGAGGATAGCAGAGGGAGCAAGTGCTGCCATTTCTCTCTCATGTTTGTGGTTTGTTTCGTAATTTTTCTTTTTTTTAATGTTACTGATCTTACAGCACTCAGGGGAGTGTTTGAGAAATTAGTTTTGTTATCATTGCTTTTCTTCTGTTGTTTCTGTGATGTAGGCCTGATACTTCCATTGAAATACAAACCAAATCTGTAGTCATCTTCAGTGGTTCCCGAAGCTGGCTCCCTTCCCTTTTGCTCTTAATTTCAGGTGATGTCAAGTTATGCCAGGAAGCAAATGCAGTTGGGATGTTTGGTCTCCAGAACTGAATGTCTTAGTAACAGAGGCTTTGTTCAATTTTATTACTTGGCATCTTCTTTTGAAAGGAAGAACTAAAGGGGAAATACAAAGATGTCATGGGGAATGCACAAAGAAGGGAACCTTGAGGACAAATCTCTTACTCATAAAAGATGGTGAAAAACATGCACTCTGCATGGCTTTCTGCTAGTACTTCAGTGTCCAAAGTCTTGGGGAGCATGTAAAATGCACATGCCTTGCTGGAAAAGGTGGCTGAAGCATACAGCCATTCCCATACTGGCTGTTTGCGTGCTCCATTATGTACAATCGAAGTTTTTGTAGGACTGGTGCCAAAGTGAAATTTCTGTGGGTTGGAAAGGAAGGGGAACAAAGTAAAAGCAAACAATCTGCTCCTCTCTCCGCCCGTGGGCTCCTTCCCTCTGCTATGAGACAGCAGCTGTGAGGAACCCAGGACTAAAAAGCTTTCTGAAACATGATGAGGTGCTTAATCAGATTTCCATGTTCGGTTTCAACCTCATGTAAATAAAGAATGTGTAGTGAAAAATCTTGTGTGTAATTTGAATATGCATGTGAAGGTTGATGTCTGCTTGTGGGGAGATTATGATCATGCAAACTTATGCCACTTTCTCCTGGCAAAAGGGATGTTCTCAGTGTGAGGCTTTTGAGGAAAGGTTTTGGAAGGACTTTGTGTGAGGGAAACTTCAAGTAATTGCAACAATTACTACAGAGTGGATTGGTTTTATTCTCATTTCACTGGCTTCATCCACATCTCTCCCTACTCTGTCAAGACTCCTGAAAGAAAATGGGAAATGAATGGCTTATCCAAGAATTAATTTCAACCCAGTGGTAACTGGATACAAAGACAGGAAGTTTATGTGAGGCAATGAAAGGAGACAAAGGAGAAAAGTGATCTAAATAGCAACATAAAGAAAATATTTGGGAATAAAAGTAATCATCAACTTGTACAATAGTGTGTCCAGCAGCCCCGCTGAGGTTGTGTGTGATGGATGCATTTGTTCATTCAGTTATGTCTTGCACTACAACATTTTTAAATCGCTGCTAGAATGAAATTGATTTCTTGAGTTTTAAATAGTGCAGTGTAAATCTTCCACTCGTACCAGAACCTAAGAGTCTCTGACTGCAAGCTCACTGCAGTTTGCCAGTTCCACTTGATTTCATTTCAGATTCATCCCCGCAAGCCAAACCACAAAAAGAGCTTCCTGTCCAGTGGAGAATGAAATGCAAGATGCAATCCTTTTGTTGCTAACGGGAGATTGCAGAGAGCAGAGCTGGCTCTTGCTGAGGTTGTGTTTGGGCTTGGTTAACCATTTTGGCAATGAGGCAGAGACTCCTGATCATTGGATATATGTTAGATGCTCTTAGGGCTAACTGAGGGTAGTTTATAAAAAGGCTTACTAAGCAGCAGCCTGATGTAATGAAAGGTGAAAAGCCTGGACCGTTGTGTTTCTCAGGGTTGTCTTTCTGAAGGACGGGTTTGCTTGCTGCCTTATTTACCCCACACTGGCTATTTGGCCTGTGGACTCAGTGGGCTTTTTCTTATTGGCTTTTGTTCCTCTCAGAGGTTATAAATTAAGCTGTCAAGGGTAACTTTTTTGTCTTTGTGCATATTTATTTACTAAATCTTAAACTTGCTGAACGCAGATGGGTTTTCTCCTCTCCTTTGCAGGCAGTGGGATTGGTGTTGGTAATGAGGCTGATAACACAGGGTAAGGAGGACTCCACTCCTGTGGGCATGGCAGAGGTTTTTGTCTTCTGCTCCCCTCCCCAAGTGGCATCAGTGGGAGTCCTGGCAGAGCTCTTCTCTGGAAGGATGAGAGGTTTATTTGGCCATGAAGAGGGGCTTTGGGATTTCTGTGTGATTGTGGGTGCCTCACTCAGAGCTGGGATAGGATCTCAGAGATGTGCTCTGTGCTTTGATGTCCATTGTTTGCAGTCCATGGGGTGTTTGTCCTGCATGGTGTCTGAACAGTGAGAGGGTCTTCATGGGTGAACTCTTCCCTCAGAAAAACCGCAGTGCCTGAGATGCTGCCCTGGCAGATGTGGGACTGGGCTTTGGGACACCCACCCCGGGCCATGGTAACTCACCTGCTGTCATGTTAAAGGGCTTTCCTAGCCTACCTCAGAAGCAGCGGCAGTGAAACTGGTAATGTGTCTTTCATTTTACTGGGAAAGAGCATTTTTCAAGAAAAGGTATTTTCACAGTGCCCCAACTTCTCCTTCACCTACTACAGCTACCTGGAACCATGATGGCTATAAAACCTGAAAGGACAATGATGGGCTAAAAATAACCAGAGCTCCTGTGTTCTTCAAAGGCATGTAGTTGGAGAATTAAATCCTAAGTGATTACTTTATCACTTTACAGCTTACTTGTATGGTGAACCCTTCCAGGGAGGCAGCTAAGGCAGGATCTGCTGCACAGTTGCGGCTGAGAACACATGGGAAAGTAAAGGCACCTGTGAAGGGCTGCTGCGAGTGTGATGTGGGGACAGATGGACGGAGCAGTTGCTGCCCAGCGGTTGTTCTTCCGTAGGAGTTCTGAAGATGTAAAGAGTTGAATGCATTTCTTGCTGAGCTTGTTTATTGTTTTTGTTTTTGAGGGGGAATTTTAGCATTGTTTTAAGACCTGGGTTCATCTTTGTTCCCATTAAAGGAGTCAGATGCTGGCTGTTGACTCAACTGCTGAAGAGGTGCTGATGCTTCCAGCTTTTTCTGGAGCTACTCTTTGATTCCTTGGAATAAATCAGACATTAACTACTGATCTTTTTTTCTCTCCCTCCTAGTCCAGTGGGCAGTTGTCAGAGTTGATGGTTATTTTCCATTAAGCATTCACCCAGCTCAGTCTGTTCTCCCTCTGAATTTAGTCTCAAAAATGAAACAGTTCTTCACATATTTCTGTAAGCCACATTACTGCATTTAGTGAGTATTTCTGTGTGCTGAGGAGCCCTGCTGTTCCCACAAAGACCCTCGTGTTTGTACTGTGAAGGCTTTGGCTGGACATAGGTGGTGTGGGTGAGGAAGCAGTGACAGACAGAGGGAAACTGTGCAGCCTTTTTACTTAACTGAGTTATTTTTTTGGGTCCTAAGCAAACATTTCTTGAATGCATTTTGGTATTTGCTCAGTGATCCAGTGGAATGTCTGGGATATTTTTACTTTTTTCTCCAGGGCCAAAAGGCAGTTTTTGGCACTAAATCCCAAAGTTGCCAGCCTGGGGCTGAGTCACTGCCCTTTATGGTGAGGAGAGCTGAGCTGGTGCAGTGCTGTGGTGAGACAGGCACCCTGGCCAGCACAGAGCGCTCCCGCTGTGCCTGGAGCTGGATGTGTTAATTAAAGATGTTGAAAATCACTCTACAGCTAAATCTGGGTTTACTGAAATTAAAACTGTGCCAGGACTTACCGAGCTGCTGGACAGCATGCTGCAGGCCTGTCCCGCTTGTATGTCAACTGTGCTGTGGATAAAAAAATCCAGTTTCAGCACTCAAATCTGGGTGACCCTGTGGTGAGCCCTGCTTCGCCCCAACTACCCAGCACAGGAGGCACCGTGGGCTTTCGGCACTCTGTCATTGCAGTGAGGCTTGAGCACAGGTTTCCTGAGTAGCAGCTTCTCGCAGTGTTTTCCAGACCTCATGATGTTGGGGAGATGAAGGTTGCAGTATTCTGGCCTCAACAATACAGCGTGGAGTCTGGGTGAAGCTTGGACTTTCTCATCCTGCGTCTGCTTTTGTATTGCAAACTCAGAGAGTGTCTGCATGTTTGTGTTCCAGCTGCAATCTGTAACAAGACATGCACACGTCCTCCCAAACTTGCTTTTGGTCACTCTTCAAATTTCCTCTATATTCTTCTTAAATACTTCTGAGAGTTTATCCGATCTTTAGACTGGTGGTTCTTGCTTGGCTGGGAAAACTGACAAACTTCAGGCTTTGAAATAGGTTGCTCAGGGAATTGTTGGAGTCACCATCCCTGGAGGTGTTTGAGACTCCTGGATCTGGTGCTGTGATGTGATTCAGTGGTTTAGGTGTTACAGTCGTAGTGCTGAGTGGACGGTTGGACTGGATGATCTTAAAGGTCTCTTTCAACCTTAATGATTCCATGATTCTGTGACAGTTTACTTGCTGACCTGTGCATCCTGACACAGACCCTTCCAGTCACTTCTTCATTGTCACATATCCTGAAGTTGCCACGGAAGAAATTCTATTTTCAGGAAGAAAATGTGTCATTAGCTCTGCTTGCCTCACCTTTAAGTGAGGAATATCTCACTATCTCAATCAAATAACCATTTGTTCCTAGACGAAATCTGGGGCTAAAGGATATTTACCTTAAACCACTGATGGACAAAAGAGACAGTGATCTATTACTAAGATTTGCACAGGAATCAAGATCCTCCAGGGCATCCCCTGGTGATTGCAAGTATGCAGAGTAAATACCTACTGGCTCGAGTTCAGTGCTTTATTTGTTTTATTTTTTTTTTAATTGTCTTTGTTAATTTTGTTGACAAAGACCCTCCTTATTTGGTGTGGAAGAAATAATTATATTTAATAACTAAGGAGTTAATTTTGCATATGGTCTTCTGATCATGGTCTTGAATAGTGTAAGAGCCCAGAGTTCTGTGTGTGTACATGTTCCTATGCCAAGTTCCTGTGCCAAGTGAGCATCTGTCCTCGTGTAATACAGTAATTATGGATCTTTACAGCTTGGATCTGCTTTCTTGGAGCAATGATAGTCTATGGGCTGGGGATAGGGAACAGAAGGAGAAAAGGTCATTCAGCTGCCTAACTTTAGTGAGGCTTGTGAGATAGGAGCGGTATGGACACGTGGTCCATTGGGGAGTTGGATCTGAAGTCAGATTGACACAGGCAGGAGCTAAGCTGCTGTTTATCTCATATGAATTGCAAGTGAACAATGTGAGGTCAATGATAAAAGAATTGGGTATGGAAAGGAAAAACCCTTTATTACTTCTGACAAATCGTGCTGTGCTAGAAGTGTAAATGTCTATGGCAGCTGCTATACTGGTCTTTTAGAAGCTGGTAAGTTCTTGAACATAGTTATTAAAAGATATTTTTACTATACATTATTGGACTGAAGGGGCAGAAAACAACAATGTTAAAGTACTCAGATGCTTTTGTATTTCCAGGACAGTGCATGAAAATGACACAAATTATGCTTCATGTTCTTTGACATGAGGCATCTCTACATGTCAGATGGGTGTAGCTGTGTTAAAAAAAGGGCAAAGGCACAGCATTTTTCTGTTGAGGACAGTTTTGTCAGACAGTGACCCTGGTGTTGGCAAGTCTCGAGGGTGAAAAAAGGAGCCCTTCAGAACATCTTGGCTTTTACTAAAGGTTTGAATGCTTGCAAGCATAGAAGTGCTGAAACCTCAAGTGTATTTTATGTCATGGTTGTTGACAGTGGCTTGTCAGTGAGTGAAGTTTGCCACAGGAAGGCTGGAAAGAATGTGAGTAATTTTTAACATGCACAAGAAATTGTTGTGAAGTGTATCTTCCAGAAATTTGTGGGACAGATGCAACACATAAACCAAAGGACTGAAAGGGCTATAAAGAAATATACCCTTACCCTGCAAGAAGATATGACAGGAAATGCCTTTACTGCTGAAGGTTAACACAGTGGCATTAAGCTGACTTTTGCATTACTTTTCTCCCTTAGAATACAGTGTCCAAGGCAAGTAAAGGCTGCAACAACTTGCTCATAACTTACTTGTTACAACCAACCCATAGCTAGTCTGCCTTGAACTGATGCTACAGTCATAGAATCAGAATCATTAAAGTTGGAAAAGACCTTCAAGATCATTGAGTCCAAGCTCTGACTGAACACTACCTTCTCAACCAAACCATGGCATTAAGTGCCACAGCCAGTTGTTTCTTGAACACTTCCAGGGACGGTGATTCCACCACTTCCCTGGGCAGCCTGGTCCAGTGTTTAACAACCCTAGAGGGGAGGGACTGCAGCTACCAGCCTTACTGTGCATAGGGTGACACTTGCTATAGGACATACCATGCTTTCACAAATAAGTAATTTTCCTGAACCAATGATTGCTGCCAAGTGAATTCCAGTGTTTCAGGGGAAGGAAAAGCATTATTCAGTCTTGGTGAACTTTGGCTGGTGGTCAGAACTGTATTATTACAGATGCAGCTTTCAGCTTGCCCTGTGGCTTTTGCCTCTCTTTGACAATGATTACTCCCTAGTTAGTAAGGTTGTACAGTTGATTCTGTTCAGGCACTTTTTCAGTGTGTGTTTGCACATGCAATAATAACTGTAACAATAATAATAGCAACAACAACAACAATACTACTACTGCTACTACCAATGTCTTTTTGTGCCCTTCACGTGTGATTCTTATGAGTGTTAAAGATGGAATTCTGTTCTGGATTTTTTTTTTATACTTTTCTGCTGGCTTCACACTGACAAAAGATCAACAATTTTAATGGAAAAGACCACCGCTGGGAATTTTTGCCTCAAAATAGTTTTCATCTCCATCTGATAATGGGAAGAATCATCTGTTCTTTGACCTTTGGTGGGCAGACTTGGAAATTGAAAAGCAAGATGGTTGTACTGTAATAACTTTACTCTAATGATGTGTGTGGTCAGTGGTTTCTTTTAAACAAAGCTGGGTACACCATGAGATGTGTTGAGGTAGGAGCTGAAATGCAGGAAGCACTGCTTGTGCAATAACCTTGTAACTGAGAGCTCAGGGAGAAGTAACCTAAAAATCCAACTTTTGCTGGTTTTAGTTCATGCTGGTACTGTCCCTGCAATTCTGCAAATGTTAATGTCTAAGTTAATAAATTGGATAGCTTCAGATCGATTAATATTTAGTGGATAACATGTAGATGATACGTAATCATGGAGAAAACTTTCTTCTGAATAGAACTGCCTTTTTCGTGTCAAGTACCTTGGTGTGGGTTAATTATTCGAGAAGTCTCACCAGCCCCTGTATCCCTGTTCTATTTTTAGCAGGTGACCATGATGCGATGAAATGTTAGACATCGGTCTTCACTAAGAGCTTCAGTGGTGCTACTCTTGCCAAATGCTTGTATCTCAACTAGGAAAAAAAATAATTGTTTGCTTAAAAAGAAACAAAAAATAACAGCACTATTAGGTGTAGATGTTTCTATGTAAGACGCAGTACAGGAGAGACTCTAAAGCAGAGCCTTTGTTTATTCTAGCTCCAGTGAACTCCTTGTTGTAATGGCTAAGCACCTTATAAATATTTATAGATGTGTTCTCAAAGGAAAATCAAATTTATATAATGGAAATGCAAAGTGGTGTTAAAAGAAGCAACTTTCCAAAGGTTCATACACAGTTATAGTGTGACAGAACTGGAACACTAAATCAGACTAGTATATCCCATTTTTGTAAACGAGCCATCATCCCATCCTCCTTATTAGTTACTTTTGCATTGTCTACTTTCAGAGTAATTCAGTGCTTTTCTTCTTAAAATAAAAATACTTTATTTTAAGGAAATATGTTATTTTTTGCGATTTCACCCTTAAGCAGGCCAAACGTGGATTGATGGCCAACAGGGGGTTGCAGTTAGTGGCTGCAAAGGAACAGAGAAGAACATTAAATTCAATTTATGCTGCCGTGTGACCACTTGCTCCTCAGCTACTGGAGGTGTCACGAGCATCACTTGGGAGTTGCCTGTGCTCAGGAGCTGATGCTGTGTGCTGGGGTGAATTTGAGCATGTTGCTCAGCAGTGCTGACTGCTGGGGAAGGCCTGTAGTAATGCTGTCTAACTGGGATGGGGCTGCCTTAGCTTTCCTCTCCTCTTCCAGCCCTCATGCTGCTGCTCAGGGCAGCTCACATGCTGTCAGCAGCTTCCTCTTTAGGGTAAGGCAGTAACAAAACAATTCCCTGCATCCACTGTTGAGCACTCATGAGAGGTGCTTATTTCTGTGGGCTCCAGCTGACACTGGTCTACAAATAGTGACTGGGGGACAAAATGCTGCAGTGGTGGCAGCTCACTCCTGCAGCCAAGGATTCAAGGCTGTCTTTGGGCAGTGACAAAGCAGTGTATGAGCAAGAGGATATTTTTCTGCTTCTCAGAGTTTAAAGCCTTTGTGCAAGTATCTTTGAAGTCAGCGAAAGACTTGTGATGTTGCAATGGGCTTTGAATTTGACCCCAAGTGTCAATTTACAGTATGTGTTTGTGTTGTGGTAGTTGGCTTGTGAATATGAAACAGTGCTGAGAGAGCCTTTGGAGAATATATTGAATGTGCAAATTTGCACAATGATCTTGATGTGTTCAAAGCAATATGACTGTGGATATATGTTGAAATACCCCCCAGTATGTTGCAGACACATTCCTCTTTGGTCCTGCGTGTGCTGTTTGTATGTGTTTAGTTGGCACTGTGAGCTCGGAGGTTTTCTTTTAAGTAATTCTACAATACTTGAGGGAACTCAACTCTCATCACTAATAAAATAAAATAAGGCGAAACACTGGTAGGTCTTGCCTTGTTAACTGTTCTAGCTGTTGTGTTCCCCACTGTTCCAAAAAAAACATAAAGCTTTAGACGATTTACCATATTCCCAGTGCAAAGCATGAATATTTATAGGCAAAGAATAAGACTTCCCATTTTGAAATGTCAGTTCTATGAAATTGCTTTTTTGGCAGGCGTGATTAAGCCACATAGACTTCCAATAAAGTTTTGTAAGCTTTTTCCTTAATTATAGCTTAATTTAGGTCTCTGAGTTTAACAAAACCTATGAAGCTTGCAGCAAAATATTTTTCTTGTGGAAAATTTGTTTGCATGGATTACAAATCCTTTATTTTTTGTGGTTGTGATTTTTTTAATGTGCTTAAATGTTGAAATTCCATATTTTTTTCTCTACATTTCTTAATGTATTTACAACAATGAAATAACTGATACTGTGTGCTTAATAGAGAATTTTGAAGAAATTAGTTTGGAAAGTGTATGTGATTAATTTTTCGCTCCAAACGCCTTGAGGAAAATGTACTGGAGGTTATAAGACATAAGCAATAGGCAGTTATTTCTGCAAGACACAAATAAGAAGCAATTTTGCTTTCATATAGTTGTTCTTAAACGCACCACTCTGACAACAGCAATAAATAGAATAATCTGCATAATTGTATTTATATGCCATCGCCCTGTCTTTTTTAGAGAAAATCCCCTTTTCCCAGATCAAATAATCTCCCATTCAACTGTAAATGAAAGGAATCCTTATTAGCAGCTGCACAGATTTAGGGGAATGTTTCTGCACAAGCTTAACACAGAATTTTGATATGGACCTCTCAATGAATTTGATATTTGGTGAACCGAATACAGTAAGGGCACTAAAACCACCTTGCTTTCCTGTGCTGATTGGGATTTGATTTACTCAAAAGAGCTAGACAGAAAAGCAGAGGGATGATGTGATTAAGATAAAGTAGTTCTATTACTAGATTTTTTTAACAGCATACTTTTTAAATGGATGTAATAAATGTCTCAGCCCTGCTCAAAGATAGAGTTTTGAATATCTTAAAGCTATTCCTGGCTTAATACTTAAGTAGAAACAGCAGAAGTGGTGGAAAAACAGAATCATTTTGAAAAAAAACACACATTCAAACTGTTTAAAATCTGCTGTGATCATGCTTTTCTGACCCTCTGCAGCCTTGCACTATCAAGCTGAGAATGTCTCCATCTCCCTAATAGTAATGTTCAAAATATGCTACAAATAAATCCTCTGAATGAAGTAGGGAGGGGAAAAAAAGCCACCTGGGGCCTGCTCCACTGACACTTGCACTTGTGAGCATGAACTTAGAGGTAGTCAGGGGCTCTAAAGGTGGGCTTTCTGGGGGAGCTGACAAAAGTGAAATCCCTTGAAACTCAGACACTGGTCATTTTTAACATCTGTGTTTGGATGGCGAATTCAGCATCTGAAAAGTAAATAATGGAGAGCAATTTGAAAACTGTTTTACTGAAAGTGAAGGGGAGACTGGGGAGTCTGCAGGGGGTGGGAGGATGCTTTTATTTTCCAGATAAAGAAAAGTTCCCTGGGATGGCAGAAAGTAACACCCGAGTCTGCCATCTGTGTTTTCACCTATCTTTGCTCTTCTTTGCAGGTTACATATTTGGGTAAGGTTTCCACAACAGGGATGCAATTTTTGTCAGGCTGCACAGAGAAACCAGTCATTGAATTATGGAAGAAGCATACGCTCACCAGGGAGGATGTTTACCCAGCTAATGCCCTTCTGGAAATTCGCCCTTTCCAAGTCTGGCTGCACCATCTGGACCTCAAAGGTGAGGCGACAGTCCACATGGATACCTTTCAGGTAGCACGTATAGCTTACTGCACTGCTGACCACAACATCAGCCCAAACATCTTTGCTTGGGTCTATCGGGAGATCAACGATGACTTGTCCTACCAGATGGACTGCCATGCTGTAGAGTGTGAGAGCAAGCTGGAGGCCAAGAAGCTGGCCCATGCCATGATGGAGGCCTTTAAGAAGACTTTTCACAGCATGAAAAGTGATGGCCGGATCCACAGGAACAGCTCGTCAGAGGAAGTGTCTCATGAATTGGAATCTGACGATGGCTGACTGGACTCATTCATGGTTCAGCAAAGGCAGAAACGGCTTAGGGAATGAGAGCTGATAGAATAAAAAGCAACAATTGAAACAGGGGAATGAAAGGACTGCCAAACACTTGTCTGACCAACTTTTTAAATCAGAAGAGCAATTTGGTACCTACAGATATGCATCATTAAAGTAGTTATGTTATATTGAAATCTGCTGCTGTTGTAAAAGTGAGAAAGAAATCTCTCTCCCCCACCTCTCCCACCCACTAATTGCTGCCCCTTTCTCATCTCTGTAGTTCAGGTGCATACCATGAAGTACAGTCATTCCTGTTTTTCTTATGAGACTGGTCAGGCAGTTTTATTAGTTGCTTCTTTGGCATTCCTAGCTGCAGGCTGATGCTGATGCACAAGAGCAAATAGACCTGGAAAGCCCTAATGGTTCCCGAAGAATCTTTCTCTGTGATGCATCACAAAAATCCTTTGACCGTACGTAGGCTAAGACAGCCATACATAGCCTTTTAGACTAATGGCCTGGCATTCTGCAGTTAATTCACATTTCACAGATAAAAATGAAAGATGCTTGTATGTACACGTTATATCATATGCTATCCTTTATTTTATTCATTGTACCTATTTTCTTAATATACCTGCTGCCACATCTTTCACCCAACACCAGTAGTTGCAGTTTCAGACTATGTACTGCAGGATACCAAAAAGGGGTGGGCAAAAATACTCCCCAATGGCTGGGGGGGTACAGCAAGTCAGCACTGCTATCTGTGCATTTTCCTACCTGATGTGCTCCACAGGAGGGGGGCCCACTGGGAAGAGTTGAGGGACACTTGGGTCTGTCAGTGTTTGAACTGTGACTTCTCATCAACCTCAGGTCTGAAGTGCCATGAGCACGGGAGCCACAAGTCCACGTTACCGGACATTGTTGGTCGCGTGGCCCTGCTGGGATGGAGCTGGCAGTGTCTCAGCGCACAGCCAGGGCTGTGTTACTGTAAAGATCAAAGGAAATGGTCCCTTAGGAGCCAGGTTTGAACATCTGTTCTGATTGAGAACCTCATGTTAAGATTCCCGTATCTTTCCTTGTTTGCAGATATTCAGACATGCCTTTCTTAAATGCAGATGTTTAATAAAACTGAAATAAAAGGAGAAACTTGTTTCACTTGATATTTTTTAAGGCTGAGAGCAGATCAACAGTTTGCAAGTAACTCTGCTCCTTTGTACAACTTTGTTTGTAATTATGGTAATGTTAGGGGCACTAGGGCACCTTACAGAAGCCTTAAAAGAAAGCTAATCCAAGCAGATAGCTCTGTGTCTGTGTTTTGTGCATCTCTGTGTTTGTATGTGAGAGTGTTTGTGCGAGTCCAGTGGTAAAGCATGTACATTGTGCATGGAGATATATTGAGGAGGGCCCACACCTCTTGAAAATATGCTTGTTGCTTTATAATGTATGTAAACTGTTCTCCAGCATAAATGCATTCATACTTTAATAAAAAAAGAAAGTTTTGAGTTAAACCCTTTAAGTTTTAAGCTGTCTTTTCAGTGTAAACTCTGTGGTTTTATGTGTGTGGCTTTTGTATTCATTTTGTTTCATGGAATGAAAATGTTAATTTATTTCCACTTAAGTTTTACATCAGTCTTCATGAGAATTTCTTTAGCACTCTAAAATTATTTTCTTTTAACTATTTAGGTTAATTATTGCTGTGAGGTTTTGTTTTGTTTTGGGGTTTGAGTGTTTTTGTTTGGCTTTTTTTGTGTGGTTTTTTTTCTTTTTATTGCTTTTCTGACAGTGGACACGATGCATCATCCTGCTAATTTTTGTTTAGCTGTCAAGGGCAATGATACCAGCCCCTCCCACCACCTGACTAACTGAAATGAGCTCTGCTGAGTGGGAGCAGTCACCTGTTGGGGTGGGTTAAGCAAAGAATACCTTTTTTGGGGATTTTGGTTTTGTCTTTTCTTGTACAGGACAGTCTACATTTCTCTTTTACAGATGTACTGATTTACAGTGGGTTGGGGAGTTTTCGGAAAGGATATTTGATATTGTGGTGTCTGCGATAATTCCTCAGCAATTGGAGGCTATGGATTACATGAGAAATTTGTATGGCAAAAATAAAATATGAAGGAGAACATTCTAGTCCTTTTTATTGGAAAGCCAGACGTTTTGAAACATGAACCATTTATTTTGTAAGGGTTGAAACATGCAAGGGAATATGAGGGAATGTGAACTGCAGTTTGTCTTAGAAAACATGAGATTTGAAAAATAATCAGTATCATGAGTTTGGATCCTTAGATAATATGGAATTGATGCCAAATCTCTCTGCATTATCAATACCAAATGTGTGATGCCATTTGCATGAAGGAGAAAAGCTTTCAGTCCTGAATTGCAAGCATAGCAGTTATCGCTGATTATCGGTTGCCAGTAGATACTGGAATGAAACATTAAGTTAAACTTTTCCTTCAATTAGTCTGTTGGAAAAGAAAAATCATGAAGTTTCCATCAGAAGTCACTTCCAGTTGGCTAAAGGCTTTCCTGTTCAACTACAAAGAGCCCACTTTTGGATCTCACTGCATCCCCCTGTGGGTTGATGAGTTCCTTCAGTGTCAGCCAGGAAAACATGTAAAGGATTTCTTTCCCTCTTCTGCTTGTATGGAAGAGTGGGAAAGTTTTGAATGTCTAAGTGTGTTATTAGAAGTGTGAAAAATGTAGGGAGAATTTAGGTCTTTACATCTCGTCATCCCTATGTAACATCACTGGGATTTTTGTCAAGGTGATTTTAATAATTTTTCTAACTACCTTAAGAAAGAGAAAGTACTTCATATAGAGTAAGTTTGTTTGGTTTTCAAGCTCTGAAATCTGACTATCTTCTGTATCTACCAAATCTTCTCTGGAGTTGTGAGTATATGATTGCTCAGGAGCAGTTTTGCTATGGGGAGAACAACACTCAGCACTGGCAAGCACAGATTGCATGAGAATTGCTTAGATGTGCGTGGGGTTTTAGCCCGTGGGGGTGGAGAAAGGCAGAGACTCATGTCTTTCATGTTTTAAACTCAAAAGCCCCTAAGAACAGCTGAATGTTTTGTTTAAAAAAAAAAAAAAAAGAAAAGAAAAGAAAAAGAAACCGCCCAGAACACAACTAAACAAAAAAACCCTTCTGCAGCTGGTTCCACTCCCTAGCTTTCCAATACTGAGTGACTTCATTTTCACATGAAAAAGGATTTTGCCAATGAATTGCTTTTAATTTTCCTAAAATCTACAAATAAATGGCATGTGATTGAGATACAGAGGCAATCCTGTATCAGTCTCTTAGAAAACTTTACGTATATATATTATTCTTTTATTATCCTTATATTCTATTATTCTATTATTCTCAAGCTTTGAGACTTCAATATCATTGACTTAATTTAATTTTATTTGAATTGTAAGGTTCTCTGTCTGTATGCACATATATATATGTACACATGTACACACACATATCTTGAAACATATTACATGTTAAATATTTTCTGTCTGATGGACATGTAAGTGTATATGCGAAGGCAACCTTGCATGTTATTCTTCAGATAAATGGTTTACTTATTAAAAAAAATTTTTTTTAGTGGGAAGGAAATTAACTTGTCTATCTACATGCAAAATATGATGTACTATATGCATTATTTACTATTTAGCACCAGAGCATTCCTTTCCATGCCCAATTAGCTGCTGTAGGAATGATGTATGATTGGGCTCAGTTTTCCCTGTGGCAGTGAATTATTAATTTGTGTGTAATTGGGAAGTGATATCTTAAATGTGTGATTGTTATCCTGTAGACTACAGTGTCCAGTCTGCCAAGAGTTTACAGTAAGAGAACATATCCTTTCCTGACAATAGGGACACTCATTATACCTTTTCCATAATATAATTTTAAATACATACCAGGGATTTTTAAAAGCTCCTTTTTTGTTTAATTCCATTAAAATGCTTCCTCTCATTCATTGTACCATTGATCATCTTTGGCTGGGGAAAATGGGTGTTGTCCCTCCCCCCCCAGCACAGAGCCCAGACACTTGTGCCCCTGTGGCTGCAGCCACAGGATATCTGTGTGCCTGTGTCAGGGGCATGGCATGATGCTTGCAGGATACTGGGCTGGGATGGAGGAGTTGCTGGTACCTGTGGGAGAATGTAAGACAGTTGGATTCAGCTGTTGGTTTGGATTTTTATAGCTAAGTTGCACAGGCTAAGCTTGAAGTTTGGGAAGACCTCTCTTGCGTGGCAGTAATTAATTGTAAGTGCCATGAGGATTTCTTCAGTTAGGATTGTAATTAATTTTGGTGAGGGCTGTTAAAGAAGATACAATAATTCATTGAAAATAGTTGTGTGTTTGGAGAGATGTTATCCTGTCTGCTGCGGTGCCTTCCCTGAAAAAGGGTTGTGAAATATGTTGGAAGCACAGATGTGATGCACATGCTGAGTGTGTGCTGCAAATAGGGTGAACACTGCAGGCTGGTAAAGCTGTAGGGAGGGGTGGGAGGACACAGCAAGGCCCCAGCCAGCAGGGACGTGTGTGTCTACGGGATAATGGAGATGGCCAGGCTGAGATTTTTGGTGTCTGAGCATGAACTGGAGATGTGAAAAACAGGGGGTAGTTCATCTTTCTCTGAAGGGCTTCCCCAAACTGAACAGTTCAGGGAATATTGAGGAGTGAGGATAAGCTATTGGAGAGCATTCTCAGTTTAGTTTAGCAGAGATCCCTAGCACAGTTGTGTTCTAAGAAAGTCTTCTCTGGAATGTGATGTACTCAGCTCCCACAGTGGTGACAGGGATGCTCCGGTGTGGCCAGTGCCTGGAGGTCATTGGGTTTGTGTGGGTTGGACCCTGCCCAGTGCTGGGACTTCACAGGGTGGTGCAGAAGCAGTGAGTTGCTGCCTTCATGTGGGATGTGCCAGCAGCAGGGTGCTTGATGGGCTCCTTGGGTGGCACTATCTCTGTCTGTTCTCCTTTTCCATCAGATGGTTGATGTACTTCACTGAAAGAGAAGCTTCAAATCCTGCATCTCAGCAAGAAATTAGGGTTGTTGCAAGCTCTTTTCAGAAAAACTGGAAGCAAAAGATCAGGTTTCCAATGCACAATTTAGTAAGTGTTAAAAATACTCAAAGTAACAATCTCCATCTACTGAGCAGCCTTTGGGAGTGCATTTGAAGATAATCCTCACACTGTGCTAATGGTACAGGAACATTTTAGAAATAGGTCCTGTAGGCAGTGGGTATGATTTCCAGTTATTGTTGGAAAGATGGGAGCAGGGTGTTTGTTTTGATTTCTTTAATGGCTCTGGTGGAAGCTGTATGTGAAAAGGCTGTTAATGTTTTCTGATCAGATGAAAACTGCTCACAGTGACTTGTGCTTAAATTGGCAACACCTGTTGAAAATATGCCATTACAGGTAGCCCAGCTTTGATGGCAAAGGAGTGACTCTTAGTTACTGTACATGTTACGTGGTGCAGAATCAGTGTGTCCCTTTACTGGGGGGGACTGTTACTGTGCAGACTGGAGCATCTCTCCTGACTTCTCAATCAGAATAGGAAGATAGTGCTAGGTGATAACTTTTATTGTGTTTGATTTGCATTGTGCTTTACATTCTCTGTTATTTTCCTGTAAATTGTATTACTCTTGGAAACAGAGGAAACATTATTATCCTCTGAATAATGCATCATGTCACTGGTGTGTTTTTTTTGATGGGCAGTATAGATTTTCTAAGAATGATGGACAGGAGTGGATTTCATTCTTAGCAAGTGAATTGTAATTTTATACAGTTGATATGGTCATGTGCATGTGAAAAATGAGTTATTCCTATTTCAAATTAGTTATCTCAAATTAGTTACCTCTCATTTAGGGAGTAGAAATAGTTTTAGACATAATTACTGAGGATATAATTAATTGAGGTTTTCTTGCACAGTTGGGTTAAATTGTTGTGGCTGAGTGCTCAGTACCATGCCAGTGCTCTCTGACTCAGTCTCATCTTTAATGGATTCCAGATCTGGTGGTTTCAAGTAACAACAGCTTTTCCAGATCCCAAGACAATAATGAAATACGCAGAGGAACTTCAAAGGAAACTCCTCTAGAAAGGAAAAATGAGGTTAAATGATGATAGTCAACTGTGGGATATTTTTGTATCCATAAAATATGTCAGACCTATTCCAGTGCAGAAACAGGTGAAATCTGAAACTGTGCTTGACTAATAGACCATGCTTCACATCTACCTATGCTCCCCTAAATGGTTTGGGACCTGATTCTTTCTGGGGTTTTCAGGTATATTTTTTTGTGTCTTTTTGAGTCAGCTCTGGCCACACAAAGAAAAGGCATTTGTGCCTCCCTTCGCTGTTTCTAATAGTCTTTGCTATTTGGTAGTGAAAAAATAGCCCAGGATGAGCTGGAGACAGGTCTACTTTGAGAGGAGCTGTGGAATACCTACACCCACTCCTCTGCACCACCTCGGCTGTCCTGCTCTGCCTGTCCCTGGTGTCCCTGTGAAGAGGTCACTCTCACTTCCAATGAGCCCTGCTCTGCTCCCTGGGTCATTGCAGTGTCTTCTGCAGGTAGTGTACTCTGATGAAGTTTGTGTGGCTTGCCAGAAAAATAACTTGTTCCCTACCAGTGCTGTGGAAGTGCATATATGGTAATCATAGAATCATAGAATGAATTGGGTTGGAAGAGACCTCAGAGATCATCGAGTCCAACCCTTGGTCCAACTCCAATCCATTTACTAGATCATGGCACTAAGTGCCATGTCCAATCTCAGTTTAAAAACCTCCAGGGACGGTGAATCCTCCCTGGACAGGCCATTCCAATGCCTGACCACTCTCTCTGTGAAGAATTTCCTTCTCATCTCCATCCTAAATTTCCCCTGGCAGAGCTTAAGCCCATGCCCCCTTGTCCTATTGCATCGGGCTGCGCTGAGAGGGAAAGGTTCCTTCCTGCAGTTATTGCCCAGTGTTTACTAATTGACTCACTATAGGTCTCTGCTGGTGTGCCTCTAGTCTTTAATGCCTCAGGTCATTGATGTCTTGGTGTCAGGATGGTGGGACTCGTGTTCCCAGTTGGCTCACGTGTCTTTGGGACATCAGCCACCAGTGGGCATATGGGAAGACACATAGGGACAGGGCAGCCCTGCCCTCACTGGCTGTGGGGGGCTCTCTCAGCTCAGCCAAGCCATGGGCTGGCTTGCCTGGCCAGCTCACAGCACCTCATCTGTTTGCAGGATGAGGTGATGCCGAGTTGTGCTGAGCTTTCCTGAGACAGCACAGTCTCGTGCAGCCGGTCACAGCATTCCCTGTGCCTTACTTACAGAAATCCTAATTTATGCCATTAGAAAGGTTAAGAACAAAGAGTTTCAGCACAGTTTGTGTTTTGCCTGCACGCTGCAGTGGGTCTCAGCTAATTCAGCAGCAGTGGTTTGTTCTGCTTGAAATCCTGGAGAATGGTTCCTCTCCCGAGGTATTTCTTCCGACTTAATTGCCAAGTTATAGTGAAATATGAGGTTCGTTGTTGTCTGCCGGAGCACTGGGGATTCTGTTTTGTTGGCACATTTTTCATGACCTCGTGTCAGCAGCATAACTGGGCTATGAGATAATTTGTATGCTTTAGATGAGCAGCTGTGTGCATCTTAGCTGGAGAGAGAAATAAGTGTGATCAATTCCGTGGAGTTAATCAGGTAAAACAGAGAATTAACTCTAATCTTGCAGATTAAGTGATGTCAGACCATGCAAGATGTATCCAAATTTCATGCGGGTGGAAATCAAAATGGTCTGAAGTGGTATATACCCAGATTTAATAGAAAGAGAGAAACAACAGCTGCAAATATGGGAGAAAAAAATCTACAACCATTCAGTAGCTGAAAAGGGTGGTGTTGTACCCTTATTTGCCTGTGATGCTTTGGTGTGGCAATAGCTTTCCACTCAGTTCCAATTTAAATAGGTTTGTGATCATAAGGAAGGAGGATGCTCGTCCCTGTGCTGTTGCAGGTGCCACACAGTTACCCCAGGGTTTTGGAAGCCATTGAATTTACTGACATTTTGTTGGCAACAAGGCTGAGGGTTAGGAAAACCAGAAGAAGCAGTCTTGCCATAGTGTCTGGTAATCCTTAAACTGAATCTCCTGGGGCAAATGTGTGAGTTGCTTCCAGGAACAATGGAGGACAGATTCTGCACTGGCCTTTGCCCTGGAGAAACCTCCCTGCATGGAAAGTAACTGATGCTTTGGCATTAGACCCGGACTCTGAAATATCATCCTGAAGAAAGAATTGTTAGACATTAGCTCTGTCCTAGTAGTCACAGCATTTTTTCTTATGTATTTCTGATAAAACTAAATTATTGTGTTTTCGGTATGTAATATTTAGGTAGAGACGTCTGGTCTTATCTGTTTTTTAGAAAATTGGAAATTACCTTGTGAAAAAAAAGATTTAGGGCTATTTATCATTTGTAATTATGAAAAGCAACAAAAGCATCTATTAAACCTGCTTTTATCGAGTTTTATTGAGTCACAACATGTCATCATCCTGTGCTTCTGTGACAGCTCACATGGTTTGGGTGCTTCTGTGGAGGAGGGTGAAAAATACAAGAAAAAAAGGTGCTGTAGCTTATTATAACAATGTAATTATTGTAGCTGATAGTGTATGATGAGGTGTCACCTCACCAGGTCTTTCTGCCTCGTGTTCCCAGAGGAGAGAAACACGGAGGGGGAGGGCAGCTCCGTGTCCAGCCACCAGAGGTGATGAGATAGGACGTGGCTCCACTGTCAAAACTAAGCCATGGTACAAATCATCATCATCATCAAATCATCATAAATGGCTTGGTTGAACTAGACCAGGTTGCTCAGGGCCCCATCCAGCTTGGTTTTGAACATTTCCGAGGATGGGGCACCCACAGCTTCTCTGGGCAACCTGTGCCATGACCTCACCACCCTCACAGTAAAGAATTTCTTTCTAACATCTAATGTAACTCTCTCCTCTTTTAGATAAAACCATTCCCCCTTGTCCTATCACTATCTACCTGTGTAAAAAGTTTGTCTCCTTGTTTTTTATCAGCTCCCTTTAGGTACTGGAAGGCTGCAGTGAGGTCTTCCAGGAGCATTTTCCAGGTTCATCACCTTGAGGAAAAGGAGGGTGGCCATTGCATTAGCTTGTTGTTATGTACTTGAAAAATTACATGGGATTGTCACATCATGAACATTTTTAAACCAAGTAGGGATTGCAAGATTTTGTCCAACACAGTAATAAATGAACATGTGGTAGCAGAGAGCACATCTCAGGAGAAAACTAGCAGAAATTAAAGGCTCTATTCCTCAAAAATATCACTACCCCATTCTTGTTTGTTGGTACCTGTTTCTAAATTCAAGGAGTCCCACCATGAAGTGTTCAGATAGAAAATCTCACGATGCAAGCAAAAGAAAAGGAGTTTAATGACCGCTGCATGTTCTACATCCCATAATTTTATCGGTAGGCTCTCAGACTTCCAGAAATTGCTCTGAAATTGGCAGCCCAGACTTAATATCTTCTTCCATTTTGCCATCACATGCAATTTTAGTTCTCAAGTGACTCCAATTTTAAACTCTCAGTGATTTAAACAGCTGCATTGTGCAAAGGCTGGAGTGAGGACATGCTTTTGTAATCAAGCAGCCCAACTCTAAATTTTATGGTGTGATGGTTACTGTGCCCCATTCAAACTATGCCCCATTACACAGAAGTGCATTCCTTTGATTTTACCAAAGAGACCATAAATATGACAAAAAGCATAGCTGGAAAACATGATTTCATGCCTGGATTTTTCAGCTACTGCAAAGAATAAATGAAGTGGTCTCTGAAAGAGGCATATCTTTGCAGTGAATTATGCTTGTATTATTTGTATGGCTAGCAGAGCTCATCAGTGAGATTACCAGAAAATACATGGCTGCTACAACATTTAGAGAAACAGGGAACTCAGATTTCAAATTGTAATAATAAGAATGTAATTTATTTCAGTAGTTTGATACATACAGACTCAGGGTGTGGGGGGAGGAGATATGTTCTCTTGATATAAGAATGTAAAAGTTGTTCCATAAATGCATAAATAAAACTAATTGTCAGCAATCATATGCTTGGCAAACTATAAGGCTCATTTACCTTAAAATTTCTTCTTGTATCCTTTCCCTTTGCCCCCAAGGTGATGTAATATTTTCATCTCTGAAAACCTGGTTTTGAGAAAGATTTGGCTCCAAATGGAAATCTGCTTTTGATTCAACATTAGGACCTAGCAGACAGCCCCATTTATTTGATCACTGCAGCCTTTCTTCAAAAAAAGTCCCAGGGTGTGTTGCCAACTGTGACTGGCAGTATATAGCCTGTGTGGTTTCTGTCAGTAATACTAAAGCTTAACCAGGTTCTACCATTAGTTCACCACCAACTTGAAATACCTGAATAAATGCGGTCAAAATTTCAAAATAAAATTGAATAGCTATACTATCTGGCATTACTGAGGCAAAAAATAAAACAGCATGCTCAGGTACAATAATTGAGAATTTAATTTGGGTAATTAAGTTTAATGCATAATAAAATTTTATAGTAAATGTTTTAAATGCTCCTAAAAATACGGAGGCTTATTTGTTCAACCTTTTATAGAAAGGTAGTTATTACCAACAGTTCTATTGGGTAATTTTGTGCTGTGAGTTTTTTATGTAAACTATTGACTTTTGTGAAAGTACAAGGGCAAGTCCATGGGCAAGTGATTACAGTTGGCATTGGATTAGATCCTGTGGGACAAAGGGCAGGCTTCATGCCAGCTTTAAAAATATAATTTTTCACTTGCAAACCTCAAATCAAGTGTTTGTCCCTGGCAGCATATTTTCTTTTAATGTCCAAAAATAGATATTACTTTCCCTTTCTTCTCTCCGCTTCCCACCTTCATCTTACCTGCTGCTTCCTTGATTGGTGGACCTGGTGGCCAGGCATGTTTCAACAGCATTTGCCAAAGGCAGAACAATACTGAGATGTCTCCTGCCCTTGTCCCACCAACCTGCTGTCCTTGGGAGTGCCAGCAGTCACCAATCCTTCCCCTCCCACTGTGCTGTCTTACTCAGGGCAGGGTGGATGCCTTCAGTGACAGAGAGACAAGAGATGGAGAGGTGAGCGTGGTCTGAGGTTGCAGTCAGATGGACTGGTGGGCCTGCAGAGCGACAGGGTTGAGGGCTCCTTGCAGCTCTCTGTCCCTGCCTCCTTCTCAAAACATTTTTGGATGGGCTGGTGGCCATGCAGGTATCAAGGGACATTTGCAAAGGAGATCAGAAGAAAGGTTTAATTTCGTTGGTCCCACCTCTGATTTTCAGGGCTCAGGTTGATAGCCCATGGACCAAAGTGAAAGCCTGTGAAAAAATGGGCTTCAAGGCACTGGACTTTGGATGTTTCCAGAGATAAGGTAATAACAATAATGCTGGGCTGAAGATTAATGCCATTCAAAATGTTGAGATAGTAATAGCAATTTCCTAAGTTGTTTCTGTGTTAACCACAGCTTCAAGGCTCAGTGTGTTGTGCTTCACCGTCAGCTCACTCCAATGAACCCAAAATGCTTTTCTGGAAGTAGCTCAGAAGTGCCAGGCATGGGCAGAATAATGCCAGGAAAAAACACAAGGCAAATCGTCCAATTCTACATTTATGTGAGTATACAGCCAAAAGTTTTTTGTGCACTTCAAGGATAGCAAATTTTTTTTTTCCTCAGATGCAAATGTAAGAAGACACAGTAAAATGTCATATCAGCCTCTTCAGTAACTGGGTATTACCATAGCAGGCATATGGTGTCAAGAGAACAGGAACCTTGTCTGTCAAGGTGGGTACAACCTTTCGTAGCACTTTATCTGCACCTTAGAACTTAAAATTCTTATGAATATTTAAAAACACCCCAAACACAAAAACTTCAAAATAGTCTCCCAAACAGTTTACAAGCCTCTGACTTTAGCAGAAGACAGGAATCAATCCTGAAAATTGTAAAATGATAACACCAAAAGCTGCTTGACACAAGTCTATTTAGAGAGGGAAATAAAATCACTCTGATTTTTAAAACAGTGAAGAATATGGGGGGAAAAATAGGGCCATTGAAAGCTGCGGAAGATTAGCACTTCTGGGAAACAGCTGGTTTATTACAGTTAGGGTTATTACATTAATATTCAGCTCTAAGGCCTATATTTTGTCAACCTGTAAATAAATCACGTATGTTGAAAATGCTTTCCCCCAGAGTCAGGAGAGTGTCTGTGCACTGAACTGTTGAACAGCACCCAGCACAGCCACTGAGGGGCAATGGCCTTTACACTCACACCAGAAACCCACCATGGGGTTTTCAAATAGCTCTTCATCACAAATGTAAATAAAATCTACTGTCAGGCAGGTAGAAGGTTGTAGTTCCATCAAGGCCAATGGTCCACCTGAGGGAGGCACAGGCTGGCACTGGGGTCTGCACAGCCAGAGCTCTGTGTTCCAGCTCAGCCAGGGCTGTGGCCTTGCTGGCACCACCACTCCCTATGCTCATGTTTCCAAAAGTGTGAGTAATAATATGATCAAACACAAGCAGCCAAATCTTGCCACTCAGGGAAATGGCAGGCAGGAGCAAAACAGCGACATGCTGCCTGCTTTAGCATAAATTATTATGTCGCTCCAGCTTTTCTGAAAGTTTAAAGGCTTAATAATTTTGCATTCTGCCTTTGCTTCTCCTACTATGTTTCATTGTGTAACTGTTGTAAACTGTACAATTGCCTTACAAGATGCTGATTACTATGTGATAAAATATTCATCAAAGAAGAGCAGTAAAACAGCAGATCTTAAGAAATATATTTCTTGAAAAGACTTGAAAACAAAGACAAACCAGAATAATTAATTAACATTAATAGAATTCTCAAGATAATAGAAACCAGACTTTTGTTCTAAAATCCTATTTGTTCTGTGTCCTATAAACTCAGATTTTAAGAGGTATGTTTTCACAGCAAACTTAGAATGCACTGTGGTTTACATTTATGAGGCATAAAAGTTAACAGACTTTTTTTATGAGTGACTTTGCACTTTCAGTCACGAGAGTTTTTATATCATCTTATTTTGAAATGGAAAGAGTTACGTGATTGTGATGGTGCTACGTCCATACACTTACTGTGCCTCACTGAGGAGAGGGCTGTGTCAAGAGAACTCCCCATGGATCTGACTTGGATCCCTATAAGCAGCACCTGGAGCCAGGCATGGGTTTTACTGAAAGTAAGGGTGGCTTTACCTGCCCACAGTGACAGGGGTTCCATAAGGTGGAGCAAGGCACTGGTTAAGGAACTGCCTCTGTTTTCCAAGGGTAGGATCTGGGTCTGCAGCATTAATGGTGTTCTTAAGAAAGTGCAGGGAAAGGACAGGGAAAAAACCAAATTACCAAGATGTTCTGCACCTTTTGGGATGAAAGGTAGAAACAAACAGGGCAGGATGCAACCTCTAATTAAATAAACACTAATAATTGACTCCTTAGGTACCCACGAGGCTGTAAACTATTCCTGTTGCTAATATATTATGCCCAAGAGACAAAGAACAAAATGATAGAGGTTAAACAGCTCGCGTGTATCAAAGAAGGAGGGTAGGAGACCTGTGCTTTAAGCAGCACAAAGAACTAGTCACATGTAGGGCTGAGAATCTGCAGTCTTCAGTAACACTTAAACATGAAGATCAATCCCATTTCTTATCATTCTTTCCTATAGCAGCACCTGTCCTGTAACAGGAAACCAATATTGGTTTATTTGGTTTTGGTTTAGGTGGTTTTTTTGCTGCTTTTGTAAGTCTATTGATACTGTATAAAGATATAGCAGAGCTTACCTAGAAGCAGCCCCAAATCATCTGCTACAATCGCCAACCATGTTGCTTCATCATTAACTTGAATAACACCACTCTTGTTTCTAAGAGCTGTAAGCTAATTCTTGTGAGCTTTGATGAATTGTATTTACTGCAGTTGAAATCTGAAGTACCCATTTTCAGAATAACATACTAATATTCCATTGCAGTAAGTGTTGCTTTCCATTGTTTGGGGTTTTTTTTTTTGTTTTGTTTTTTTTTTTTTTAATGGACGTTTATAAAATAACTGTGCCTTTTGGTTATCTAATACTCCAAAATGAAAAAAATATAATTTTGAACAATGATGGACAAGGAGAAAAAGGAAAAGTGGAAAGTCAAAGGAAAGATCTTCCCATAAAAGTGTTAGTATTATGCAATTTAGTGAGTCCTAATGAAAATCTAACCGATGGCAGCTTTATAGAGGTGAAGGAATATCAACATACATATGTGTAAAACAAAGTCACCAGTTCTTTTAATCATAACAGTCTACAGCCTTTATTGACATTGCTTGAAGGAATGACATTTATGAATTGGTCTCATTCTCTCTCTGTAGGAAATGGGGAGAAGGACAGACGTGCTCTGATGTGCCTATTACCTCTGCTGGTTTGGAAATGGGGGAATATCAAGGTAACAGACACTGCAGTAATTTTTCTTCCCTTTTGCAACACAAAATAGTAATTTTTAGCATTTCACCTCTGCTTTTCTGAGGAATAATTTTTAAAGCTCGGAATTTTTCTACTGATTTGGAAACATTGCCTGTGCTTCACAGAAACAGTGGTAGCACTCCAGTCACCAGTCTCTGTTCACAGAAGTACCCCTGGACCCTTTCAATGTGCTTATTTTCTTCCCAAATAGAATATAATTTTGTTTTCATCATTAATTATCTAGCTTGGGTATTGTTTTCCTCTTTCTGACCTGCATCATAATTTTTCATAATTTGCTACCTTCCTAGTAGTCTTTTGAATAATCCCAGGAGAGGTCCCTCATTAATTGCTTTCAGTATATGCACTTTGATACCCTTCCTGTAAACTCATTTGAATTAAGCGTGTTCCTGCATCCTTTTGTTAAGCATTGAAAATCAAATACATTCCAATTATCCCAAGTATAATTTGCTGAGTTTTAGGACTGGTTATAGACACAAGCCATCTGAATTCCTTTTGACACTAACCTAGATGCAGCCACAACAAAAAGAGTCTTTGACCATGGGCTGAATGAAAAACACACAAGATCAGCATTTTTTCAAGATTTGGTTCACTGGAGAAAAAAAAACCAACAAAACAACAAGCCAAAAACCCCCCAAAACCTAAACCCCAACAAAGTCAAAATCAAAATCCAAAAATTACAGATAAAAGCAGATCCACTTAAAGGCAGCTATGCTGTTGCTGAGCCAAGGGACACTGCTGGGACACGGCTGTGGCTGGGGAGCAAGTGGGGAGGCTCTGGGCATCAAGGGAGGGTAACATGGGACCACCAAAGGGAACTGAGGAGCCCAACCCCTGACGAGCCTCCTGCCCCATTGCAGGGGACAGTTCCTTGCTTTCAGATCTGCAACTCAGGAAGGCAGTGAAGTACATGGGAAAAATGATTCATGACAGAATTATTGCCTGGTGTCCGTCCCTTTATCAACGTGGGCAGGTGCACTCACGTGGAGCTGGCCTGGGCAGGCACAGGAGAACACTGAGATTGATTCAATCCTCCCTCTAGCCACAGCTTGACACAAACCCCAGTGAGGACAGACAGCCACTGCTGCCAGCAGGGACGTACCCTCCAACCTCACTGCAGCTCTTCCAGACGCTTCCCGGCTGGGGCAGGCAGAGAGAGTACGTGTCCAGCCACTGCTGGTATCTATTCCAGGACTGCAAAAGGTACAAATTTGCTTCAGTAACAGTGATCTTGGCAGACAGCAGAGGCAGCTCCAGCACGCTTTTTTATACATACATATTTTGGACTCCCACCGAGAGTTATTAGTTATTAAAAAGCAATCAAATGAGGCTGGTTTTGGAGTACATTTGTTAGCCATATGATATCAATTAAGCCCCAGTCTCCTGACTGCAAGGAATTGACATTACCTCATACACAAGCAGAATTAAATTCCTTCTCTCCCTCTCCCCCTCTTTGAAATTGGTAATGTCAAATATCTCCCACATTCCTGGGGAAAATGTTGCAGCTATCCTGAATATGTGGATGCTTTCAATTTGTAATTAATAGAGCTGCATAGCAAATGCTTGTGCTGGAGTAGGCAGCAGCAGGGAAGGAGTCCCTTGGCTGCACAGTGCTGTTGTCAGTCCCCTGGCTGGCTGAGCAGCTGCCCCCCCCGAGCCCCCGGTGGCTCAGGTAAGATGTTGTGTCCCTTGCTAATTACCAGAGAAAGGGAGGGTTTTCTTCACTCACAAATGGTGGGCTGTCACTGATGGCAAACCTGGCTTATCTCAATGCTTTGCAAAGCCCAAGGAAGGGCTAAGAAAGGAGTGGAAAATTTCCACCCTCTCACACTGGAGTGGAGTTTGTATCCCAAACACTGCACTTGGCATAACAGGAAATCCCAATAGAAGGGTTAAGGCCTGTATTGACAATATGATACTATTTTGTCAGATTTCTAAATCCCCCTGAATAAGCCTTGTTTAGATTTCAGTACAAATTTATTTGTTTGCTTAGCAGACATTGCCTCCCATTTTGGAATAAAATGAGGGCAAATGAGATGTTCAGGAGGGTGTGGGGTGACATATGATTCTCCCTGATCTTAGCTGGGCAGTAATATTCATTTTCTCAATGTAGCTTAGTTGACCAAGTACATAGTATGCATATCATGCCTATATTTGCAATGCTTATTTTTTTTTTTTTTTTGATGTTGCTATACTGCAGCTGATCTTTTTTCAAGAAATACTGAAGAGCCCTCAGTGAACGGAACTGAGACCCAGGGAAAGGAAACCTGGAACATCTGTGGGTGCTTGTGCTAACAACAGGCAATGTGTTGGTAAGGTTTGGTCTTCCCATCAGGCACTGTACACTACGAATTTAGGATGTTTATGAAGGAGATTAAGTCTTTATGTATCAGAAGTGGGGGGGGAGGGCTTTGGCCACTGACCAGGCACCTGCTCCTGTCTGCAGAACCTGGGTCTCTGACTAATGCTGATCTCTGTACCTGTATGCGTATGTATGTATAAAAATCCTTATGCAGTGGATTTCTGAGCAATATAGATTTGAATTCATTATGATAAACTGTTCTCATTAAATTTTCTTGCAAATTGATGGGAGATAATAGATTAATGATTCGATTTTTTGAGTCTGTCTACAGTAAAAATCACAGTTCTTCACATGTTCTTTCAAAGCAAGTAGACATAAGTGCAATCAACAATTCAATTTTCTAGTGCATTTTCTGTTCTGTCATCAATAAGGAAAATAGTGAGGATGCTGTTTGTAAGCAGTTCTTGCTTGAGGATGCTGTCCCTGGTGACTGTGTTTTTATATGGTTTCTATACCTTCTTCTTGTAAAAAAAAAAAAACCCAAAATTAAGATGAAGCTAATGCAGAATCTTCAATAATGTGCATTTTACTGTTGTATAGAGACTCAAAGATGAGCTCAGTGCTGGATTTGATCTGAAATGTGCAATGAAGAAAAGAAGGGCAAAAGCTCAGATCTTTCCTTTTAGAGTTCCTAGGGCTTTTAAATCTGGGATTTCAATGTATTTCCAGCAAGGTAAGCTGCTTTTTATGTGCTAGGAAAAGGGATGGATGATGAAAATAACCAGATTTTCTCATTTTATTTAATGTGATGTAGATTAAGTGTGACTCCTCTGAAGCTGGTTCAGGACCTGCACCAGAGGATAGAGGTAAGTGTAAGATAGGCCTGGTTCTCCTCCCGTGGGTTATGTCTGAGCAACCAGTTTGTTCTCAGAGAGAAGAACTGGGGAGTGTGGGGTTTTGGAAAGGGGAACAAAGGAGACAATTGTGTCTCAGCTGTTAGGGAGAGGCTGGATGCTCAGAAACTGCATGCTGTGCACTTTGGCTGATCCACTGTTCAGCTTTCCCTGAACGACTGAGGTTTTGTGTGTTGCTCATGTCCGCAGCTCAGGAGGCCATGTTTGCCAGCTGACCCCACACAAAGCAGTGGGGATTTGCTGTGGCTGATGTGAGCTCTTAGGGTTCCTTGCTGGGGCAAAGCCTTTTTCTGTTGCTTGGCAGCCAGCACCGGCACTGGTGATGGATGACCTGGCCCAAAAGCAAAGCAAGGACCATGCTGGATTGCCCACATGACCCAGAGTTACTCCGCAGGGATGGAGTGATCATTCACTGTGATTTCTTTCCTGCTGACATTGTGCTCCTCAAATTATGAGATGCAACCCCCCAAAAAAGTGGAGAAATTTCAGCGTCAATTAAAATAACATTATGACTGTATTAAATCCATGGACCCATTTCCCAAGAACAGCAGGAATACAGGGCAGCAGGGTTGGGTCCTTGCTTTTTTCCATTGTTTGTCATTTTAAGCTTGTGCAGGTTTTTGCCCTAAAGGTCCTGTAAAAAAGGTCTCTTTTTAGTGTTTTTTTTGTGGGTTTTTTTCTTCTGTTGAAGGTTGGACTGCTCCTAAAGATGGTTATGCTTGTGGCAGCTGGGAAGAATTTGGGGTAATTGCCTACCCTTTCTGATTTTGTAGACAAAACATAAAACAGAGCAGTGATGAGGGGCACAGCTTGGGTCTCTGTTCCAGAAAAAACATGTTCACTGTTGAAGTACACCCCAGAAGGAAATGCACAGGTACACAGAAATGCATGAAAGGCCATCCAGAGTTCCCTCACCAACCTCCCAGATCACAGCCCTGCAAGGGGGCACTCTGAGAGCTCACTGTGCTTCAGCCTTGTGCTAAAGTGCAGCTGGTCTTGTCCTAAAGCCAACCCAATAGACAAAAGCTTTGTCAGTAATACTTTGAAGGGCTGGCATCTGGCTGTGGCCATGCCAGGCCATGAGCCAGGGCTGGTGTGTGTACTTTGAGGGAGGCAGAGCTGGCTGCCAGCACCTTCATGACTGGCATCAAGAGAGGAGGTTGCTCTCACAGTCATGTCTTGCATCTTTGTGAAGAGATAAATAGCCATTACTGGGGAAGACCAGGAAAGCGCTGGGGCTTCTAATCAAATTTTCTAAAACCAAATTTTCCAACAAGGATGCTCCCACTTCACACTGGATAATCATATTCTTGTACAGGGGCCTCTTTCATCTTTAGTTTCAGAGCAGGAGATGGCCACAGATAGGAAGGACCATTCTGTCCTTGAAAAAAAAGGCAGATGGTAGGTCTGTGATTTCAGTACTACAAATCCCACTTATCATCAAGGTGGGTGTTTGGAGTCAGAGAGCAGTGCAGGGAACAAGGTGCCAGCCAGCCTGCTTGAACTTCAGTTCCTCTGAGCCAAGAAAAACTCTAATTATTTTATGTGACATGTGGCCCTTTGATTCTGGCAAGCAGAGGCAGAGAGAAAGTTGCTATGCAACCAAACAAGCAGCTGCCAAGCCAAGGAGTCCAGGAATTGGGAACTTTTACAAACAGGAATTGTCTTGAAAGATACAAACAGGCAGAATTTTATGATTACTTCCAATTTTCATGTTTGTCATTATCTTGCTTCAGAATTTATTTGGCCAATGTTGGTGAAGGGTCATAGAAGTGTTGCCCCAGGTGCAGTCTAGCAGCTTGTTTTGGGAGCTGTACAACTATGGGAATTTGGCTTTGGTGACAGTGATGTTCTGTACATGCAGTTGACAGGGGACTTCAATAATTTAAGTCTAGTCTTGCACTGAGTCCAGAGCACTCCCCCCGTGACTGCTGTCCTGGGGCCTGATGTCTCTGGCAGCGGTGCCAGTTCTCCGGGAGGTTGTGCCCAAGGCCAGGGCTGGCAGGGATGACCTGTTCCTAAACCAAAATGAGATACAGCATCCCTGCAGGGACCATCACCCTGGGGTGAACGTTTGTTAAGATGAATGGCTGAGTTTTACTCGTGTTTTCTGCAAAAATAAATGTGGCTATCTTCTCAAAGATGGGGCAAACAGCAAACTGGTGCTACTCCTCTGCGCAGAAATAGTTCTGATACATGTGCTAGCAGGGAAGCCTGTCTGGCATTAGCCTTTTATTAAATAAGTAATTGAATAAGTAGTAGTGAAAAACAAGCTCCTTTTCTTCCCTCAGATACAGACTATGAATTAGCGAAGGTCATTGACAATATTTTTAGTGGAGTTACAACTGAATTAGAACAGGACATAAAACAAAAACTCTGACTAGCATTTGTGCTATTTACCTACTTAATAAATTCCAAGAGAAGAGGGCATTCAGGGCTGTAAACAAGCCTTTTATGATCATCCCTTCCCACACAGGCTGTAGACACTGTTTAGACACTCTGACTTAGAAGCAATGAACTGTAATAATCACTTCTTCCCCTGCACCAAAATGTAATTCATGGGGGTGGCAGAGGGGACTATTAGGCAAAGGCCCTACATAGGCAGATTGGTGGTTAAAGAACTGGCAAGTAGAACCACAAATCCTTCATCAAGTTACAGCCAGGGTGCTCAGGGTGCCTCCTCCAGCTCTTATTGATAATATCTAGACAGCAAATTATCATATCAAAGTACAAATTCAAAGCAACAAACTGATAATCATCTCAAATTCCTGGTGTATAAGCGACTAATGAGAGATTCAATATACTGCAAATGGAGGAGATAACATAATAATTACAAAATGGTAAACTATTTAAGACTTTTAGGAAGGAGAATAAGGAGAAAAATTTTAAGTAATGCTTGTTATAAGGAAAACATTTATCAACAACCCATCTTTGACCAGATGCTTTAGGGAGATTACACCCAGAGATATTGGGAAGTGTTCAAGGCCAGGTTGGACGGAGCTCTGAGGAGGTGAAGGAGGAAAATCAGAGATTTCTGCTTGTGAAGCTGCAATGTGTCTGCTTGGAGCTGGGAACTGGTGAGTGACAAGGCACTGGGGTGGCTGGGTTTCCTGGTGGCAGGTAAATGTCATGCAGCATTCCACTAAAGGTTTCTGAAAGTGAATGGGCTACAAGATTGGGTTTTTGAGGCAAGATTGTCTCAGAGGGGGATGTACTCCTGGTTAAGTTTTTTAATGGCTGATTACATAAGAAAATCACATCTTACAAACATCACGCAGCAGGAATCTGCAAAAGGGGGAGATGGAGACTGTGCTCAGGTCCTGGGTCTGTCTGCCTGAGGGGACCATGCTGGTTGCAGTGGAGACTGAGACAGCTAAGGGAGGTTTGGAAAGGGGCAGGAAGGCAGACTTGGGCTCTGCATGGCAGGGCAGTGAGGAGAAGGCAGCAGGAACTGACGGGGCAGCTGAGAGTATAATTTGGGGAGAAGCCCAACAACTGAGGAACAGCAGAAAAGCAGGAGGAGCTGAGTTGTGCTGTAGGAGTGAATCCTTTATTCACTTTGGTGACGTTAGCTGGGTGACAGCTCGAGAACAACACACCACTCCCTGGGGAGAAGAAAGCACTGTTTCACGTGTCTGTGAAGCCATCATTTGTCTCCTGGTGACTGCAGGTGTGGAGGCTGTTCTCCGGCCTTTTTTCAAACTGTAAATTTTTGGAAATCCTTGTTCCAACGAGCTTACAGTCAGAATCAAAAGAAGACAGAGGCTAGTTCAAAAGAAACAAGGACAAGAGAAATTTAAGTGTGCAATATTCAAGATGTCACTAATTGTAAATAATGATTTGCCTGACCTTGGCACTGCTCCCAGGAAGTCACATCAGACTCAAGAATGCAGTGCAATGACGCACAACTTGAAAATACTGTGTCAAGCCCCACCTGGTTCCTGTTAAGTGCATGCCTTGTTGACATTGCTCTTTTGTTCTTCACTCGACTGAAGACTCATGGACTCATTGACGGATGGAGCTTGATGGAATTGCTTGGCAAACCTTAATGGTTTTAAAATGTTTAATAAATTGCTAATTAAAGGAGGAGAAAAAACAGAGCTCAGAAAGGTCTGCAAACATGTGCGTTGGTTTTCTTCCCGATATCTTGTAAATTAAGTGTTTTCAATTGATTGACAAAAAATGTGTGGGGGGTTTTTTTGGTTTGTTTTTTTTTTGACTTCCATAACACACTCTGTGTGTGTGTGTGTGTGTGGTGTTGGTGCTTATGCAAGTTATGCACATGTGGATATTTATGTCTACATATCTGCCTTTCTGTCCCAGATTGCTATATTCTTGGTGGAGAAAGCAGGGCTAAAATGCAACTTGAAGGGATATAGGAAGCTGGAGAGCCTGAGGAGTGACTCCAGTTCCTGAGCTGATCCCCACAGTAAATGGCACACGCTTTGCTAGAAATCTTCTGAGTCAAGCTTGTCTCCTCCTGTTGTACAAAGGAACTTTGATAATGAAACAGTTGTAATTTTTAAGATTAATGCATCTAATGAACTTCTGCTCATTCAGATTTGTACTGAACAGCTTCTCCATGTGACAAGTGAGTAAGAGGATCATAGTTCACCTATCTTCCCCCCCATCCTATTTCCTGATAATGTAAAGAAATATTGTCAAGCTACCTTTTTGAGAAAAAATCCAGTGCTCTCTGGCTTTCAATGAACAATTGTGAAATCAACTGTTTCCTCTGTTCTTTAAAAATATTAATTATAGCTAATTATTCAAATCAGAAACATGAGGCCTGAAGAGATCTTCCCTTGACTTCAAAAACCCAGTGAAGTCAAAACCAAATCAATCCCAAATGATGACAGCTGAATGGAATGGTGGGGATTCTTCTTCTGAAAGTCTGAAGTTCTACAGGTATCTATGTTTCTTAATCATGTAAGATCTCCCATTGGGAAACAAAATAACAACATGGATAAAATGTTTGGAGTACCATCCATAAGAAAACAAACAAATCATTGGGAACTTTGCCAAGATGTAACTCAGACAGGCAATTAAACATAGAAAGCATTCCTGACTTAATCTCACTTTGTCTTTATTGGCCTTAAACTAGAACATTTAGATTTATGAACTGTATATAAGATAAATAAAAAATCCCTGCTGGAAGAGAGATTCTTTTTGCATAAAAAGTCATATTTGACAGAAATGATTCCGTGCTAGAAGATCTGACTTTCAAATATTCTCACAAATCAAAGCAATTTCTTGATGAACCAGTTTAACTCTTCTGAACACTGCAGAAAAGCATCCACGGTGATACAAACCAAAGCCCTAACCTGAACAGCTGCAGCCAAAGTCGTGTTTCTGTTGACAGTGGGAATCCCGTGAGCCAGGCCAAGCACGGCAATGGGAACAAGGCAAAGGAATATAAATACCTTAAATACCTCACAGCCAAGCCAACTCTTCCCTCCTGCTGCCCTTTCCCCCCCCCCCCCCCCCNTTAGGTTCAAAACTCTTAACTACCTCTAGAATATCTCCTGAACCAGCTCCTAACCTTTTTTTCTATAAATGGTTTTTAAACTCGATTCACCTTTTGCTACTGAAACTCTGTTGTTTTGTCAGGGCGAGTGACAAAGCCTGGGTTGGAAAGAGTTTGTAAAATTTGCTGACTTTTCACAGGTGAGTGTAGTTCAATTTACTGGATGAGCCAGAACCTGCCCATGAAAGAAAGGGCCAGGTGAAGAAGTAGAGGGGTGTTGCTGATGCTTTTGTGCAGCTTTTCTGCCTTTAACACTAGGAAGTTTCCCTAGAATTTGTTTCAATATTGAGGGAGGTGTGAGGATTCAGAAAGGCAAGAGCTTTTTTTCACAGCGTGAGATGACAATGCTGTGTTGTAGATAACTCTTGTTTTAATTCTGTATTCCCAAACTACTGTTAAACCAAAGATAATACTTGTTCTGGGAGAGGTGACTTCTCCAGCTTTGGTAGCTATAGCTGCACCAGGGAATCAGAGAAGCTGAATATTACAGAGTGCCTCTGATGCCTCTGCTTGCCCTTAAACCATGGGGATTATCAGGACTTAGCAGAGACATGAGCTGAAGGAAATGTGGGCTGGAATGACCTTCTACTTCCAAACTTCTACAACTTCATGTGAAAATAGCAGAAAATAGTAGATGTGGGGTCACACAAAGCTCAGTTTCTAAAGGCATTTTCAGAATAGTCTTATTTTAAGGAAGCACTAGCCCTGGAAATAACTTATTACACTTATTTATAAGATGCTCATGAATAATTTATCCTACATTAACTTGTAAATGTGATAGCTTTTGAAATCATTAAGCTCCAGTAGCTTGCTTTGTAAATCCATTGGCTGGGTCTCATTATTAAAAGCTAATTAGTTTGTTCAACTGGAACACATTCTGTAAAATAGCTATGCTAGTATTCTTCTTTTTATTACAACAGATTATATTAATTTTAAAAATATTCCAGCAATGGCATAATGGAAATATTTAATAATAAGAATAAAGCATTCTATACAAGGAGATAATTTCATTACCACTTTAACAAGTTTTCCAAAACTGGGTAAATGAGGTTTCAGGATTATGATTTTTTTTATGAATGTATGGTATTAGAATTATTTGATCAATACATTATTTATTTAAATATTAAGGATTATAGCTTATATGTTGGAGGGATGTTGTCAAAGTGTTAATTTGGATGTGTGAGAACCTTGGGTCTTTGAAAAGTTATACATACTCCTGAAGTTAGATTTCTAAGCCATGTTTGTTAGAATGCAGATTACAAGTGTGAGGAACATGCAGGGGCAAGAGGTGGGGTGATTGTGTGAGGCTGCTCTCGCCTCCACTCGCAGGGAAATACTGTGGTCATCAGTCAGTTATAAAGTCTTCCTTTTTTCCCTGAATAGTGTTTTTTATTTGCTATTGAATTTTCATATTGAGAAAACACTGCATTTTTCTTCTGTGCTGTTCTTCCTATAGGTGTCATTCCTGCCACTGTGAAGAGAAATAAGAGGAGGAGATGAAAAATAAGCACCTATGGAGCAAATGGCACCTCCAGCACCAGACCAAGAGTCCCACCCAGCACAGCTCAAGTGCCAAACCCAGATGTCAGAAACAGAGAACCTGCTGGGCAGTACCACGGGGAAGTTTATCTTTGCACAAATGACTTGTTCCCAAGTCACCCCATCCCACCCTCTCTATGAAAGTAATCACAGTGTACCTGTCCAACACAATCTCAGAGGAGCTGTTTGTAGAATTGTTTTTTTCATCATAAAGTGAAATGTCATTTATGTTCATTTGTGCTAAAACCCTGGCTTTGGGAGAAGAGCCTCTGTGGGAAAAAAAATTGCCACTGGATATAAAAAAATCCAGCTGGTTTGATAGTAATTATCTGTTGTTGTATTTTAAAAGTATTTGTTATGTAAATTATCCAAACATTCTTTTTTCCCAAATATTTTGGGTTTATATTTGTCTTTTCTTCAAATTTAAACATTTTTAAACTTCAGTTCATTTAAATCCCTATTACCAGCTTTTAAAGGGATTAGGTTAAATGGCTTTTATTCTGCAGTCACAATAGTATTGCTTTCAAATACATCTTCTTGGATTTCCTGTTCATAAAAAAAAAAAAAAAAAGAAGAAGGAATTTAAATAATTCACAGCAAAGCTACAACGTCTGCTTCTGCTCTGATGAATGTTTCCCTTTAGGAAAGGCAGTTCTCTTATTAATATAACATCTGGCTTTCATCTTGAATGAATACAACAACTCAGAATCAGGAGAAAAAAGAGTAGAAAAATGTGAATTTTCTGGCATATCAAGCAGCCAAAAGGCCTAATTAACAGAAATAATATCTAGCTGCTGGAGAAACTGCCATAAATGAATATTTTGGGACAAGATGTTTCAGAGGGTCTGCTTGGACACTTGAAGAGCTAAGAGGAATGGGATGGCAAGAACAGCAAGGAGCACGGATCTGTGACTCTGCAGGTCACAAGAGCCGTAATCAGTGGGCCCTGCAGGGAGCCCTCGCTGTGTGAGCTGCAGCAGGGAAGCTGTGCAGTCTCACTGACTGCTTTGTACCCCATGGCCCATTTGGCACATGCAGCCACCCTTTGCTGCCCTTTGCCCTTGTCAGGCAAAGTGTCTCTACTCCTGCAAGACCCATCTTGAGGTTCTTATGCCTTTTAAACTGCAGATTTGGAGAGTTAGACTTGGTGTTTAGAGAGAAAGTAAAGATATTTAGTAATTTTAGACTTTCATCAATAATTTTTTTTTTAAAAAGCCAAAGCAAAAATAAAACCCAACAAAAAATATCCTCCAGAAAACCAGTGAGGAGGGCAGAGGTTTGACAAATGTCCCAGAGGCATTTTGTTTCCCTGGCTGCAGAGTGGGCAAGTGAAGATATGCACATGGTCCTGAAGGAGGTAGGAGGCCAAATCAGCATCTGCCCATGAGCAAGGTCTCCCTGGATTGAACACACTTCATATTTCTTGCCCCTCTCCTTTCTATTGGTAGTGCATTGATCTGCCCTTGTCCATCCTTGTCCAGCCTGGTAAGAACAATGCAGATGGTTATTTATGTGCTGACAGTCTCCAGTGGTTATTCTTTCAGGGTGTGAGTGGTCTGGAGATGCCACACGTGGGACAGGGACTGCTGCTCTGCTGTGATGGCCATTGCAGTGTGGAGGTGATACCACAGGGACCTTTTCAGGAGCTGGAAAGTTCCTGAGCAGAGTTTGTTGCAGCTTCAAAAATTGTGTTCGCTGCAGCTGCTGACTGGAAGCTGAGCCCAGCCTGCAAAGGAGTGGTTTGCAGGAGGGCAATTGGCTATAAATGCCTTTTTGTTTCTGTTCTGTTTGAGCTACTGTGTAGCATTTTGATCTGAAAGCTCTCATAATTTAGAAGTTTTAATTTAATATTATGATTTTGAGAGGTAGCTTGTCATGTTTAACTTTTAGAAAGACTTACTTTTTTCTTTTAATTTTTTTTTTAAATTAAATTAAATCCCTTTGGCCTTGTTTACAAAATGCCCTGTAAGGGCAAAGTCCTGGGAAATGCACCCAATGTCTGCCTTGGGGACTTGGGTATCTTGTCCCTTTATTAGGTCTGCTCCTGTCAGCCTTAAAACTCTGCAGCTTCACAGTATGCCCCTATAAGGTAAAATTCAATTCCCCCTTTCTGTAGAAGGAAAAACTGATGCACAGACCAGATAAATTACCTGCCCAAGGTCAGAGCATGACTGAGGGAGCAGTAGCACACTGATGAAACCATCTCTATCTCTTTTTGATAAGCCTGAAAGTGGATCTTTTTGGGAAGCACTAGAATGGAATATGTCTAGCAAACCTTTATATAAGTCTTGGTGGTAAATTTTGTGGTTGAGAGATGACTAGGCTACTAGTGCACAAGTGTGAGTGAGTAAATTTATGGGGAACAGGCAAAATGTTACAAATAAATTTTCAAGAATGCAGTGTCTTCTGTCTTGCAAGACCATAGGGACCAAGTTTGGCCCCAGCCAGCCTTACTCCATTCCCACTTCCTTTGATTACTGTTTTTCAGCAATTTCTGAGGTGACTTAGACCAGGAGGGCACAGTCAAGTTCTCTTGTGATGGCCTGTTTCCATTAACTGAAAGCAAAGACCTTACATGTCAAAACCTTATGTTTCAAGAAGCTACTAGTTGTTGACTTGACTTTTGCTTGACAAGTACAATAACGTTAATGAAAAGAGAGGAGTCACTTTGTCACTATGGTGAAAATATAGAGAAAGATTTCTTTTGTGGGTTAGACTTGTTTCTTCCTGAGAAAAAACAGTCTTTTATCTCTTTTATGTCTCTTCTGTTCCTAAACAAATAAACATCAGTTACTCAGAAAAGTGACATCAAAATGAAAGACATTTGAGTCATCCTTGCCCACATGTTGAGGCAGTTGAATTTGCAGTGCTTTCTTGAATTCTCCCAGCACCTGATTGCTGGTGGTTTCACCCCTGAACCCTGAGAGCCAAGGAAGTCACTCACTCATCTGCATCTTCACAAGCAATTTCCCTCCCTGTCAGCTCTCAGAGTACCTTAGTGGGCTGGTTCTCGCACTTCAGCGCATTTTGCTGATAATTTTCATCTGCTGATGTGTTTTAGTGCACTAGATTGCTACAAAGAACTCTTGGTGAAGTATCATATGATTAAAACAGTGATTATTTGAAAACTCTGCAGAGAAGTTCGGAGATTCACAGCTCCTTTCAGAGCCTATCCCAATTCCCACTGACATCTGGGGGGATGCTGTCACCAAACCAAAAGGGAATATGGTGACATGCTCAGTGTGCATTGATATCAAATGCTACTGAATCCTTAGGTGGGACCAAGAAAAAACAGACACTCTCACTAACTAATTGCAGCTCTGGAGGTCTGGTGAAATTAGGAGGAAAATGCATTCCTGGATTCAGGTGCAGATAATCTGAGATTTATTTTTTCATCTTGAAAGGTATAAAGATCACAACAGTGGTTTTAACTTAAGCACATACAAGTTGTTTTTTTCCACTCTTCCTGTATGTCTGCAGGAAATTACAACCTGAAAATAGCCAAGCTGTGATAACTCTATCACTGCAAGGGTTCGTCTCTTGCTGCGTTTAGCTCTCCATTCTGATGTGTTTGTCTTAACCTGCTCTTCTCTTTCCAATTACAGCACTGGCCCAGGAGCTGGGAGCATCAGCACTGGCCCCTGCTGCATTGGCCGCCCTGGGAGCCCCACTGTGACATCAAATAGCCCAAACGATGATGCTGAAAGCAGCAGCAGGAGATGTGAGGAATTTTTTCTAGTCACAGGACTTTCTCAGCAGCGTGTACTGTTCAGCCTTTCCATTTGTAATCATCACAGAGTGAGTCTTTCCTTACAGGTAAGAGAGGCACAGTCCTGCTGACATTGAAAGCTCTGGCAAAGGGCTCTAGGCATAAGCAGGAAGAAGACCATGTTTTAATGGGTTTTGAATCTTAAGTAAAACCTCAAATTGAATTATTTTCTTGTTGTGTATAACCCTCTCAGTAATCTAAAAACATTTACTGCTGTCACCATCTGAATAATTCTTTCCTCTGACAAGAAGAGAAACAATGTTCATAGTCCACAGAGGTACCATTCCTTTTGGGAAAAGGAAGTCTCGAAGGTATTTTTCTAAGAGGTTTGTGCAATCTCTCCAGATGCTGAGTAACTCCTGGATAGCCCAGCTGCACTCAAGTGTCCCCTCTCTCAGGGGCTGCCCCATCACTGTGGTCATTATAAAATAGCTCACCATTTACATGAAGCTGAGTTAAAACTCATCTTCATGAAAGAGTGCATTATTAAAAACAACCCAACAACCCAGCAGCATTCCTGAGATTAGTTATGTAATGAGCTTTGTGATTTTTTAATTATTATTATTTTTGACCGTGCAATTTACTGTACATAAATAAAGAGAAGGTGATCTCTTTTGCTAGTTTTCTTTGCTGCAGTAGTGGAAACCAGTTTGATACAGGTATCTTTAAATGGGAGTGAAAATGATAAAGGTAAAACCCATCAAAGCCATGAAACAGTTTTAGTGAATAACCAGAGACTGGACATTTAGTATTTTTCCCAATATACTTAGTAACAATCCCTTGTATAACATGGTCTACTTCTGTCATTTATTAAAATCTGTGATTTTGCGGGGAAGAAAAAAAAAAGCAATATATTTGAGCCTCAAAGGGTTTCGGCAGGGTTCAGTTTGTTTAAATTGTCAAATGTTTATTATGTTCTTCCAGAAGAAAATCCTTATGCTTTGTTGCAGAAGGATATTTTATTAAGTTTATACAAACTGAACTGGCTTTCAGCAAACAGCATTTGGCTCTTGAACCAGGAGGAAATAGCTTGGTATGGTGTCATCATATTACAAAAGTGATATTGTGGCTAGAGGTCAGAAGTTCTGGTGTTTGTTCATTTGTATTGAGTATATTGAATTTGTGATGCATTATTTGAGTCCCTGTCAGCATTTTTCTCAATCAGAATTTCACCCTAGTCCAGAATGAAATGCAGCCAGCGTGTGGTCTGTGTTCCTAGAAACAAAGGACTTCTGAAAATATCCGTATCACCATGTGTGAGTATGGGACACACAAGCTGTTCCGGCTGTGCTGAGCACGTGGCCAGCCCCATGCCTGCCCCTGGGACTGTGGTTTGGGGTCTCATAAAAGCAGGCAGCTGCTGTTTGTCTCCAAATGGGTGAGACACAACTTGCAGGGATTACAGACGTGTTCATCACTTTGGGAGAACCTTTTGCACAGCTGCCCAGAAAAGGCTGTTCTTCCCTGAGCTTAGAATTTGCCTAGAAAATATAGACCCCCAGCCAGCTGCAGTGGTTAATGTGCTGCTTAGCTTTTCCTCGTGTGGCTCTTGGGATGCTGAATTTCTTTATACCACCACTGCATGTCCCATTGAGGGCAGTTTGCTGCTGCTCACCTTAGATTATGGGTAGCCTGGGTGCCTGGCCCTGGTGTGTGATGCAGCAGGAGGGCTGAGGCTGCTGCATGTGCAATAATCAATGGCTTTTCTGTCAGTGACTTCTTCCAGGCCGAGGGGACCATGGCTTGCACTTGCTCCCTGTAAATTTGTGTCACTAGCTCATCCCTGGAAGTGTTCAAAGTCAGGTTGGATGGGGCACTGAGCAACATAGTCTTGTGGAAGGTGTCTGTGCTCATGGCAGGGGGCTTGGAACTAGATCATCTTTAAGGTCCCTTCCAACATAAACTACTCTATGATTCTATGAAATTCAAATCACCTGCTCACCTTCATAAGCCACCCCAAGTTTTTTCTCCTCATGTGGTGGAAAGGTCTTTGTGTCATGTCTTCCTGTGGATTTGCTGGCAGGGGTGAGAATATGCTTCTGCCTTCTGTTCCTAAGCACCAGTGAATGATGAGACAGGCTCAGCTAGTGGTGTTTCCATGCATTTGTGCTTATCCCTTCATTAAAGACGGAACAATCTCATGGGCAGGGACAAAGCAAGGCAAGGGAGGAGATAACCAAATAATTCTGGTTGGAAATATTCTATTTTCAAATATAAATATTAATAATTTCACCAGGAATTGCAACTGAGTGCAAACACAGTTTAGTGGATTTAATTTTTTTTAAACCATATTAGCAAAAGCACAAGTGAGGGAATCTCTGTGACAACTGTGACCAACAGAAAATTAATTAGGATTCTGAATCTCTAGTGCCGGTATCTTAGGGCTCTTTGCTTCTTTGGATTAAATTGCATTAAACTCTTTATTAAACAGAGCAGGGAGCTTGGCACTGGAATGAAGCCCACATCTGCACCTGGGTTTTCCTATTAAAAGTGGATAGAGTAAAAAGAATGTTAAATCCTTTTATCCATGAATCAAGACATACTATGCAGGACATGGAAAACATGTTTTCCTTTTTAAGGTTTATAATTTTGGGTATTTACCTACCATGGATTTACAGTGGGGTTTTTTCCTGTTTGTTTTGGAGTGTTTTGTGTGTTTTTTAATGCTTAGAATACATCCTTTAGTACCATTTGCCTGTCTGGGATCCCAGAATGAATGTTTTTCTTGTATTTGTAATGAGGCTGAAGTTAACATGGGCATGTTTGTTTAGCAACAACATACACAACTCTTTGCACGTCAAGGCGCCTTTGTTTGTGTACCACCATCATCAGCGCTTTCAACAGGATCAGGGAATAAAGCTGGTAGTTAACTTCAGATGCGGATGGAAAATGAAGCATTGAACCTGAATCTCCTCTCATTTATGTTGCTATAAACTCTCTCTAAGTCAGCTGAATTATATTAAAAGAGGGAATTTGGCCAAAGTTATTCACAGTCTTGCACAAATAAGATATTTGAGTCTGGTCTAAGGATCAGTTCTTGATTACCCAGCATTTAGCAGTAGGTCTTCAAGAAGCAATGACAGGGTAATTTAAAAAAAAAAAGAAAAAAAAAAGGAAAATAAAAATAAAAAAGGTAATGTTTTCAGGTTCCAGAGGGGAACATCATCCTTTCTGTCTATTCAATAGCTAATGTCTTCCTAGCAAACTCAGTTTCTGAAAAATAAATGAAGTGTAGTATCAAACCAATTGGCAGCTCTGCAAGACGAGCTCTGGTTTCTCTCCCTGTGTGCTCGTGGTGACAGTCAGACCTTGAGGCTCTCTGCTTCAGTCTCAGGATGGAAATTTCAGAGATGGGGTGATGATTTTGATCTCTCTCACACATTTCTCCCCTGTAAGCCTCAGTAACTCACTCTGCTTTGATTTTCCACATAGGAAAATAGAGTTTGTCATCACCATCTTCCTGTCGTGGTTCCTTGCTGGTTGGTCAAGGACAGTGATGCTTTGACTTGCACTGACTGCTCCCACTGCTACCTAATCTGGCAACATTCAGGGTAGGAACTACCTACCCCTTGGTTTGCATTGTGTCTGGTTTGCATTATATCTGGGGTTTTGGGGCACTACCTTGAACCTGATGAGTTTAACATGTTATGTATAACTCAGTGGAGACTGAGCATCCTCCAGGCCTGGCCAGCAGCACCAGGGAGCCCCCTTGTGCGTTCCAGCACATGATGCTGTGATGCTGTGTGCACTTTTGAAAAATGCTGTTTCTGTGGCAGAAAGACCATTAGTTTTTCTTTTCAAACACTAATATCAAAACAATATTTCCCAGACACATGCCTGAGTAGTGGTTATGTGGTACTTGCTAATATTTGGATGTTAAAGTGTTTGTCTGAGAGCTGTCTTCATTCTTCTGCAAAAGTAGCTGGATGAATGTCCTGCTTTCTCACTGCACAGCTATGTATCCCACCATAAAACAGAAAGGGGAAAGAGCCCTGGCAGCTCCCATGTTTGCTGATGCTTTGCAGCTGCTGAAGGTTGTTCTTCCTCATCTGCTGCCACTGCTGCAGAACCAGCCTGGGAGACATGGGGTGTGAGAACAGAGGGTTAAAACTGCTGCACTCCCGTGGTGTTTAATAATGTCTCTTTTCTCTTTAGATTAATGCCTTCCAAGCATAACCCATGGATTTGTGTTGCCATGTAGGGCAGTGTCAAAGAGCTGCATGGTATTGAGCACATCAAGCAGCCTGCACAGCAGAGAGCAGGGACAGTGCCTCCAGCTGACTGCTGATAAATATTAAGGGGAATAAAATATGGGTTTGCTGGATTTGAAGAAGTTTGTAGCCTGTTTTGTGGATAAAGGTTATGCAGAGGCTTCCAAAACCTTGCAAAATCAACCCGAGCAGGGACAGATAAGAGATGAAAGCATCCAAAAGTGTCTATACAGCCAAGGAGCCTATTGGAGCCAGAGGATGGAACTCTGGGGGTGCCAGTCCCTTGCCTGGCAGCAGCCCACACACAGACAACATGCCATGTGCCAGTGCCAACACTGTCCTTTGCAGGACTCCAGCTAATTCTAGAAATGCTTTGAACTTCAAAAAATGAAATGAAAGTAAAATTAAAAAAATAAAAAAAGAATGAAAGACAACAAGAAAGGTATGTATGAAATAAGGCAGAAATGAAATACTACATTAATTACCTTGGAATGCCCTTTTCAGCCTTGTGCCTGTTTTGTTGGGTTCCTTCCCCAGAATTACCTGCATTTGGCTGTTCATGGGAATTCTTGTTTTTCCTTCATTAGTGTACATAAAATAGACTCTTTGCTTTTTCTCCTGCTGCTCATTAACTGATTTGACAGTGTCATTTATGAACACTTTTATCTCTTTCTATTTTTTTTTGAACGTAGAATATAGAATACAATGCTTGTCAATGCCGTAGCTAGAATAGTATGCAGACAATTATGCAATTTTATGTCTTAAAGTAATGCAATTATGTCCTGAGGAATGCAGCTGCATAGCACAACCAGTGTTACTTTTCTCTGTGATAGTTTAATGATTAAATGAACAATCTGCACAAGGATGTCACCAGGCTGTTCCTTCCTCATCCTTCTCTTTGCTGGTGGTGCAACACATTGAGTTGGTGTAAATCATTTCCTCATTCTAAAAGCAAGGTAGTGACAGCTCCCTGATGGGATGTGGTGCACATTTTATGAGTGTGCACCCAAAAATAGTGGATGGAGAGTTTTCTGTCAGAATAGAAGAGGACAGACTGTTGAAATATTTTTAGGTGATTAAACAGGCTGATTTCTCAAGAGATTTTTTGAGTCCTTCCTGGCAGCTGTGATAACATGGTCCAAACACCTTCAGAGGTCTGGTTCTGTCGCTGTGTCCTGAGTCTCAGAGAGCCCTTTGGTATCCTGGGGTAGCACTTTACTGCATTGGGAATTTTCTGCTACCTGCCAGACAAGCAAGTCAGCTTTGAGCAGAAGGTCACTGTGTGCCAGGTTGGAGAAGCCTGAGGTTGTTACACATGGAGAAGTTCATGTCATTATTCAGTATTTCAGTGACCACATAGACCCAGAATCATGATTTCATGGGCTTTATTTCACAAAGTAGCCAAGGCAAATATTATCAAAGAAATGATACTGCCAAATGTGCTGGTGGGAGCCTGTGGGATTCCATGGGGCCCATATAGCAGAGAAATCCTGGCCAAAAACTCTGCCAGAGAGAGGGGAGTTCACTGCAGAGTGAACAACTCTTTCCCCAGTGCTTAGCCCTATTTGCTGGCCACCACTGGTGCTAAATAGGGCTTTGAGAGTCACCTGGGGTGTTTTACTAAAATGTTCTGGAGACCACCATAAGAAACCACAGTGACGTCTGACTTTACCTTGTGGCACAACTTGCAGTCAGTGTTAGGTCCTGTTTCCAGCACCATTCCAGCTGTTTCTTCACTCACTGCTACCACAGTTTGTCCTGACAAGTCCTTGGCTGGCGGTGCTTCAGCACTTGACAGTGAAATGGCATTTCATTAACTCCACTCTGTTTTCCTAGTGGTCTTCCTAGTGACACTGACATACTGTAGGGCTACCTCAAAACTATTTTAACTACATTCCTTTAGGTAATTTACACTTCTGATTGTCTTCAGGTATTATTTAAATGTATATGGTTTAATGAATGGAAGCAGGCAAAAAATTCTGTCCTGCTGCTGGTACCAAAACAGCCATCTAAGAATTCAGTCTATCCTTCAGCTTCTGCTGCACTGCTGAAATGCATACAGAGAAATCAGATCACTGCAACTCAGCCTGTTGTCATAAAGCACAACCTTTTCAATCCATTTCTCAGCAAATCACTGTTAATTTCCTGAAATTAAAAAATCTTTTGTGAACATTGCATAGAAAATATAGTAAGATATAGCAAATTCTGGACATTGTACTTTCTGATGGAGAGTATTATTTACTGTAAATATAACCAACTTAATGACAGCAGAGAGTTTTACTCATTTGGCTGCATAATCCCAATGCCATTAGTCTCTCTTCCACAAAATGACCAGGAGGTCAATGAGCAGGACTGGTGCAGGGTTTTTTTTTCCAGTAGTATCAGTATGGTATCTTCAAATTTGATGGACCATGAAGAGACACAGTGAGCCTTTGTGTTACAACAGATCAGTGACACAAGCTTAGGAGTGTTTGTGGTGGGCAGGGATTTAAGCATTCCCAGCTAGTGTGCAGGTTGAATGCTGTGAGACAAGAATCTGTCCAGCTGTGTGTTTGACAACATGGCCAGTATTTCTGGAGTTCAACTATATGTGCAAATTTTATTTCTGCTGCCTGAAATTCCTATTCAAATGGAATAACTTTTTCTCCTTTTTTTTTATTTTTTAAAAAAAAGAATTTAAGAACAAAGACCCGCAAATAGGCAGTTCTGATAATACACATGCATCCCTAGGTAGAACATCTTATTCTTTGGATGCCTCTGCAAAAGAAAAAAAAAAAGAGCTTTTAATTGGATTAACACCTGCGAGAGGAATATTTCTACATAAATAAGGGGGGAGCTGTTATATTGAGTTTACATCTCTTTCCTAAGAATGGATTGTGATACAGACAGGAAACTGGTGATGGCATTATGAGTAGGATTATTTGTTCCTTGCTGATGGCCATTAACATTGTCAGCAATTTGCATACAGAAAAAACTCAGCTGCCTCTCCTGCAGAGATTACAACCTGAATCCATCACTGGCAGCACACCTCAAACACCACACAGTAAATTCAATGCCACAGTAGATAAACATCCAAGAATTAAGGGGTTTGGTTAGGATTTTATCTGCAGCACATGTTAACCTTTTTAACAAGATCAGGTGCCTTTTAGTGTAAACAAGCAGACTTGAGCATTAGAGGCAATACCTCAGAAATAGCCTCCAAGTAGACTTGTTTCACTTTCTGCAGACAGCTCAAACCAGATAAAGGATTAAAAAAACTCAAAAGAAAACAGAAATATGTCAGCAGAAGAAATTTGACAAGTCTGTAGTCTCAGCTTGGGGATTCAAATCAAGTCTTGTTTTCTCTTAATTAGTTGAACATTCATGGCTGAAATTACCTAGAAAGAGACAAAAAATGCTGGGGGACAGGATGCAAACACACCTTTTCCTCCTCTCTCCTGGGTTAGTGACTGTATAAAGGCTTTCCATGCCCTGCTGGGAATGAGATGAGGATGCCAACTGGGTCAGCAGCTGTGTCTGTGCAACCTGGGCTGTGACTGGGGGCATCCAGCACCCACTCACCCATCTGACAGGGACTGGAGAATCCCTAGGAGGAGAATGAGGGAGGGGGTGCAGCCCATGAGCACACACCACACTGCCCAGCCTTGCACCCCACCTGTTAAAAGGCTCTTTCCTTCTCTGCTCTCTTAAGCTTCCTCCCAGTTATTATGGGTCTAAGTAATACCACTTGTGTTCTGCATGATAAATATGGACCAGGTGTTTCTGCTGCTGTCAACAGTACATAGGGTGTTGATGGTCTGTCCTTACTGCTTTGCTACTCTCACTCATCCTTATGGCATTTCTACCCTCTGCTGCCCTTTTTATTTCCTGTATCTTGTTCAACCCCATTTCAATTTTTAATCCCATTTAATGAATGGCCGACTTCACCTGTGAGTCACCCACCCTGTATAGCATTTCTTTTGTACCATCGTGACACCCACATATAAATCTTACCTCACCCCAGTGCCTCTCTGTAAGTGTGAAACAACTTTGTTTGGGTGGGAAGATACAATTTAGGTTGTAATATATTTCTCTTTAAAAAAACTTTTCCTTTATTAATAGGTCTTCATAAGGACAGGAAAATGCCTTTGGTGCTCATCCATCCCCTTTTTCTAACACAGTGTTGGAGTTGCCTTTTAATAATCATTTCAAAGTAGCCATGAGCTCAAGAAAACTAATTCTTTTTTTCATTTCAGATCATCTTTTATTATGGAAACCAGCTGACCTTTGAAGCATCATATCAGTTGTACCTTCATAGAACTCTGCGGCCACTCAGGTGAGTTTTGAATGTGTAATCCATTTTTTTTTTGTATCACAACACAGATAAAATGAATTAGGCACACAGATAATTCAAATTCTTCTAGAAAATGTGGTATTATTTCTAAAAAAGCCCAAAATAGTCAGAATAAGATCTTCAGACTCAATAGAAGCAAGATAACTAAGTCTGGATATTCCCAAGAATTGCACGTGTTGGATGAGTACCAATTTCCTATCTTTAAGTTCAAGCACATAAATGCCTTGTGAAATCTCTCTTGGCTCTGTTCCCTGCCCCAGAAATATTGGGGCTTTTAATTCTTTGTTTAGCACCTAAATCTGAAATGCCTGATTTCTGAGTGCAGCCGTGCTGGTGAAATGGCCACTGCCAGAGCTCCAGGAAAATAGTTGCCTTTGTAGTGCTTGGGCTTGGCTTTTCAGAGCTATCTTTAAGTGTGTTGCTTCTAGTGTTTATCCCACTGGAGACTCCATGGTCTCGGCTGTTTCCTACTAGGAGAAGGAGGAATTTCTGCAGAGCACTCCAGCAGGCAGCCTTTTTTCCCCAGAGAAGGGACTGTCTTAGAAACATCTTGCACGTGCCAGAAGCTCGCAGAGCTCTGGTGTCCCATGGGCAGCCCCAGTGAAGGCTGGTGCATGTCTGGGGTGTTCGGTCAGGCACAGGGGCTGTTCTCAGGGGTCACAGCACATCCTGTGGTTTCTTATGACAAGTTCTGGCAGTGTGAAGGAGCTCCTGCTGCTGCAAACAGCTGTTTGCTCTTGTTCAGTAACAGTTTGGTTGCTGGTAGAAAGGCCTTGCAGAGATATCTAGGAAGTGGAGGGGACACTGCCTTGGAGGTTGGCTCTGCCTTCTGCCCTCAGCACTGGCTCTGTGCCTACTTGCAGGAAGAGGAGACAATGCTAAATTAATTTCTATGGTGTGTAAAGGCTTTGGACAGAAGACTGGAGCACTTCATGCTGCAAAATGGTGGTGGGTGTTGTGTTGAGGAGGGTGACTGTCAGCATGGGTGCAAGGTGCAGGAAATGTGCTCTAGCGTGAGATCTCCTATTTGCTGTACTTTGTTTTGCAAGATGGGGCAAAATGGGAATGAGATTAAAGTAACTGTTTCATGACTTCATTACTCTATGTGGTAGGAACAAAAGAGAAAGAAAGTATTCAACTACTTTCTGCAAATCCTGCAGAATCTCAGCATAACTCTGTATTTGTTGCCCTAATACATGTTGAGGCAAATGGCAAATGCAGAACTCTGCAACAACTGGGCAGTAACGGAGGTGAGGGGACTTTAACTAACTCATTCAGATGTCTGGCCAAAGTCTTATACCCACCCTACAGCTTAACTTCCAAAATCACGGGTGCAGCTTTGTATGCTGGAGGCCCCCATCATGTGATGGAAGCAGTTGTACATCAAAAGGCAATCTCCACTGCTCTCCAAAAGCAAAGCTGAAGAGCTGTGTGCTCCCAGCCCAGAGCCCTTTCTTTACAGCCTTTGTCAGAAACAAACCAGCTGGTGCTTCCGCAGTTGGCCCAAATTGTGACATTAACAAGTAAACTGCTGGTTAGTACTTCAGACGTTTTCAAAGCAACAGTAAGGTTATTTGAGAAGTAAAGTAGAAAACCAGCAGCAAATCCCTAAGGGGGACAGTAATTTTGAAGTTTGCGTTCATTCCGCTCCTGGCTACACTGTATTTGGAGTGACTTTCTTGTCAGCCCTGTGTTGAAGGGCTGCATATGTGATTATTGCAGCCTGCCCACAGCAGCACAGGATATAAATGTATAGACGAGTTAGTGGCATTTTCCTCAGTTCTGCTGTGTTTTTGGATGGCTTTGGGTGGCAGTGCTGTTGCTACTTAAAGGAATTGGCATATGCCCAGCAGCTGCTGCTCTCCTGTACACTAAACTAACAACTGCTTAGAGTTGGCAAGCTCACAAGCAGCACTGTTTTGGGAAATGCAATAAAAGAAATTCTCTAACATGCACAATCTGCCATTCTCTTGACTTCAAAAAGAGCTGGAAGCTCAGTTCAGCCATGCACAACTCTGCTATACTTCCACATCACTCCTGAAAAAACAAGACTAGTATCATGCCAATGGGAGTGTATCTCTTTGGAGACAGCAAGAAGAAGGAATGAAAGCCAGGACCTGATTATGAGAAAGTTGTACAGGGCTGGGAAGGCTATAACACTGTTTTCAATTGTGACTTTTCCAGGTTCAAGTATCTCTGAGGGTTGATCAGCCTGGTGTGTGCAGGAAAAAAGTCTGTGATTCATCCACTGTTAGCTAATTTATTTCTGGAAACTAATTACAGAACATTTTTAAAGTATTCTGTAACATTATGACAGGCTTCTCTTTAAGTAAGAGGAGTTGAAGCAATCTGGTGAATGATGGAGTATAATTTTGCATGGCTTTCCTTTACCCAGAGCAAAGCATGGCTGGCAGTTGTCCACAAATCTGTGTTACTTCTAATGAAATGGCACTTTCACACTAGGGAAAACTCATTCAAGTAGGTGCATACTAAGGAACACACTCTTATAAGTGTCCTAATCTATTTCCTTCCCCCCGTACCCTGCCACCCCCTTTCGATTTCACATGTTGAAACACAGCTCCTAGGTTTTGCTTTTAGTGGCTGCATGGACTGGCATTCTTACAACTCAGAGTGGTGTTACTCAGCATCTGCTGTACTTTCTAATAAATAGTCACCTGATTCAACTTCTTATTTAACATAGAATTCACACACTGTGGATCTTAAATTAACTTTGCTTTCCAAGTCTATTTCTGAGCACAGAAATGAACAATAATATTGTGTTGAATTTAGCTCAGCACTTTTCCTCAGGCTGGCTGTCTCCCAGAATTCTTCCAGAAAGAGCTGTACTATGTATTACCTTGCTGTGGACAGCTATACTGGTCTGCCTTAAATCTGTGAAGGCTCAGTGAGCTGGAACAAAATACTTAATATTCCTTGATATCAGCACATGCCAAGAGGGTCATTTTTTTTCAGCCAAATCCTGTCTTTTACATTCTCTGATGTAGCATAGAAATATGGCCATTAATATAAAGGGGTTTATCTCAGCTGAAGGCCTGTTAAAAATGACACTGTTATCTGTTATCTATCAAAGAGTGTCAGAGGCCAGATCCAAAGTAAACAGATTTCTAGGGTTTGCCTTCTTTCTGTCCAGAAGTGATCCAGGACTTGAGGATATGCCAGCCGACACATTAGTTTTCAAAACTGTACTGGTTTTATATGTGCAGTACAGACATATAAAATGCAAACATAATGTGTATATGTTATATATACACAGGGTTTTTTTCCACAGTTACTACATAAAGATCTGTGGAAAACCTAGATATGCAAGCAATTTTTTTTTCTTTTTCTGCTATTAAAAAATGCAGTCCTACAATTCTTTTGAATATGTATTTACTTTTATCAGAGTGATGAAGAACCCTTTTTTTTCCCCACTATATATTTCTTTCTCCCAATAGATAAAGGTTTTTTTTTTATTTTGCTGCCATTGTCTGGTACAGTAATACGACTCATCCCCCAAACCCTGGGATATAGAGTAAATCATCTGCAATCCACATTTACAGCCATTCATTCTCAATAACACAGTCCCAAAGAGACCTAACCCTTTATGTTTTTTTGGGGGGGGAGAAAGTGAGCATTTTCCTTTGGAAATGTCTTCACTGGTCATTGAACACCTTTCCTGTTCACTTTTGAAAGAACACAGCTAAGTATCTGATTAGATCTGTCAGCACAGTCAAGGGAGCAGGAAGTAATGGCCAGGCAGAAATACCTTTCTACAGCAGCAAGTGACTCATTTACACCAGGAATCCATCAGCCACAGGATGCTGCTATAACAATCAACCCAAACAAATGTTGAATGATATTTTAAATATTCTTTAAGTGATGGTATTTTATTTTTCCCTCAAAAGGAAAAAAATACTATTTGCCAGCTGGGATAGCTGGGATGCTTTCCTCTGTGTATGGGGTTGGCTTCAATTAGAACTGTTCAAGGAACAGTCTGCTGGCCTTGACAAATACTCACTCCTGGCTTTTCTCTGCCTCCCGCCAGCTGGGGGCCCTCAGTACACCCTTAAATGGTATAGTGGTGCATGTCCAAGGATCGTGGCATGAGATCTTGTGTGCTGCATTGCTCTTTAGCTCAGCATCATGTTTTAGGACTGAGCCTAAAGGAGCAGTTTGGTTTTGGCTGATCTCCCTTGCCTTCTGTACCAGTCAATCTGTCCCATCCCTTCCCCTCAGGCCAACAGCAGCTAGAAGTCAACCATATTAAACTGATATCTACCTGTTGGAGTGACTCCAAGATGAGTAGAGGGATGGAGCACGTCTCCTAAGAGAAAGAGTTTGTTCAGCCTGGAGCAGGAAAGGCTTCGGGGTGATGTAATTACGGCCTTCCAGTACTTTATAGGAACCTAAAAGAAAGATGGCAAAAGAGCTTGTAGTGACAGGACCAGAGGGAATGTCTTCAAATGAGAGTAGGTTTAGATTAGATAATAGAAAAAAATTCTTTAATGTTAGGGTGGTGAGGCACCCTGTGGTGGCACAGGTTGCCCTGAGAAACTGTGGCTGTCCCATCCCTGGAAATGTTGAAGGTCAAGTTGGATGGAGTTCTGAGTAACCTGGTCTAGTGGAAGGTGCCCTGCCCATGGCAGAGAGGTTGGAACAAGATGATCCTTAAGATCCCTTCCAGCCCAAACCATTCTATGAGTCTGTACAAGCAGTGGCTTTCTCCAGGGAGCTCTGGAAGTATCGAAGGCCATGAGTACCAGTTGGATAGTTACCAGCACTTCTTCCAGTGTCCAGCTGGGACTGCTGGCTGCAGCTTCCAAGGGAGCTGGTGAGGATGTGATCCTAGGTAAGGAAAGAGGCCCAAAGCATTCTTCAATTATACTAGAATGCTCTGCTAAATAATGAAAATAATAAGATGCTTTGCAGGACTGAGGTCCTATGTGAATCCATTAGAAAAGCCCCACTCATTTTCTTTAGGGTCAGGATGGAAAAATGACTCTGCAACAAATCCCATATGGAAATCCTGTTTATTTAATTACTGCAACTCAGCCTTAAGGCCAAGATTATGTATCCAAAGATGTGCTAATGCCAACTGTTGTTATCAAGATCGTCGTTCTCCATAGTGCAATGACATTCACATCCCAAAACAAAGGCAAAACTTCGTAGGAGGTTACCTTCTGCCACTGCCTGCAGAAGACAACCAAGAAGTTTTATTCTCCATATTTTGGGGTTTGTTTGCTTGCTTTTGGAGGCACTGATCAATAACTTCTTGAGAACTATTGAAATATATAGTCACAGTACAGTGGTCTTGTCAATATAAATTCATTGTACCAGGCTTATGGATGGAACTGCTTCAATCAGTTATGTGAATGTATCAGGCAAGTGTCCATTAATTTTCTAGTGATGCTGAAGGAAGGAAGGAGGGTGACAATAAATCTGCAGAGTGAGTTTCTAACTAAGTGGTTTGGAAATTTGTGACCACTGTGTATTGAAACCCATGGATGTTGTATTGCTTTACCTTTTACCAGAGTGAGTGTATTTCTGGGTATTTGTACATGTTACTGCATATTTAGGTTTAAATCACACTAGCTGTGTGTTTGAGGCCTCTGCAGTGTGCGATCTGGAGGAGGAATTGGCCCTTAGCAAGGCACTTTTTAAAAGTGCTGATCGTCCCAAAGGTTTATTAACCACTCTTCGGACAAATATGCAGACCCTAAACAGGTTACTGTATCTTCCTCAGACAAATGTTGCAGCTGTTTGAAACACATAGCACCTGTACGTGATACTTGATAAAGGCAAGTGCAGGATGCTTTTTGTTTTGACTTTTCAGGGCATTTAAGGCAGGTTGCATTAAATTACCCATGTCTTGCTGTCATTATCACACAGATGTCACTAGTCTTCCCTGTGCAAAAACGCTCGGAGCCTTTCTTGACAGTCAAGTCAATAGGCTTTGTTCATTTCAGAGGCTGCAACATCAGCAAGCTCTAGTTTCTTGCTGTATTGGTGGTAAAGAGCTGATCACTCCTTAGTCATTAGGTGGTTCATCCACATCAGATCTTAACTGTGCAAGTATGAAATTCACATTAAAAACTCTGCACCTGTTGGGATCTTAATTTCTTCTGTACACTGTACACTACAGGAGTATCCTGGTGATCAGGTAATTTCTTCCATCTTCCACCTTGCAGAGGTGTCTGGAAACTCCCTCAAGGTCATAGTAGCAAAAAAGCAAGATACCAAGATACAGTTATTGCAAGGCTGGGATAAAATTTCATTTATGGACCTAGAGCCTCTTTCTTATTTTCATGTTTCTGATGTCAAAGACAAATTGTGTGTTGTGAGCAACAAGTCTGTTATGGTTGAGTAAATGAAGCATAGTGGATTTTGATAAGAGTTAATTATTTTGGGGAGACAAATATGCAACATCATCAGCTTTAAATAGTTCAAGAGACAAGGGAATTAACAAGATGCCTTATGAGGTGAATTAATGTACCCATCAGAAATTATTTTTTGCCTTTATTATAGTGTGTGTGCAGATTTTGAGGACTTTGATATTTAGATCTATTAATCAATTTAAAATTTACTCAAGGTGAAAAGAAGGAGGAAAGTAAGAGTCATTTGTGATTTTATATTAGTCACAAGTTCAGTGCTAAGGTCTGGTAATTATTTGAATAGGACCTCCCTTTGCTAGCTAGTCAGGAGACAGTGAATTTTATTAAATGGGATTATTGGGTCATGACATCCACTGTATGGTGAATAGCACTTGATCAAGGAGAATACAATGAAATAACCTTCAGACAAGGTTGTCAACACACAAAGACATCTTAAATGAAAACCACTTTAATATGAAACAAATCCAACAACCTTCAGGAAGAATTTCCTTTGTCTGTAAAAGAAAGATACTTAACTGCAGACTTACAGATCAGGTTCAGAACTCAAAAAAAGGCTTCCATTTTGTACACATCAAATAGCCTGCTCCACATGGGCTCAATACAGTCTGGGGGTGGGCTCTGCCTGATAAGACAGTCAGCTTTGATGGCTAATTCCCAATGTGTTTTTTCTAAGGAAGCTATGGGTTATATTTGCTGCCTTCTCTGTCAAATCTGGGGTTGTCACTTCCTGCTCTGCAGACCACCGCTATACCAAAAAAAAAACAGGTAAAGGGGCAAATTACTCAGCACAAGAAAAAAGTAGTCTATTATCTTCCTGCCAGAAACACCTGCTCTGTTAGACTGAACTACTTCATCTTCTTCAGGAAATACTGGTAACAATAGTGGATAAATTCGTAAGTGTTAAGGAGAGGACTAAGTTGAAAGTCATGTGCTATGAGATCACAAATTTAGTTATGGATGATAAACTGCAGTGAGTGCCCACATGACTGTCACATAACCTAAGCCACTTTAATCCAAGTGCATTCAGATTTCTGAATATTCCTAAGGAAACAGTGCCCAATGCTGGGTCACTATTCCTATCCAGCAAAGAGCTTGAATATCGTTCGTTAAACATGAAAACAGTTCTTATTTCCTCCTCCAATCCTGTATAATAGCCAGCTGCTTGTGACACAGCAAGAGACCAGGGCTGTGCCTTTAATCTTTCTGGCTTCTATAAATGTGGGGGTCAAACTGTCTGAGAACAGGGAAAGGCTGGCATCATGTCAACTCAAGTTCCTTGTGGACTGTGTACAAACACACTGACCATATCTCAGTATGAGCAGTGTGGTGTTAGATGGAGCCAAAATGGAGACAAAATACTCAGGTCAAGTAATTTTTCCTTTCTGTGGCAGCTCTGTGCAGCTTGGAAAGTTAGAAGCATGATGCTCAATGCTCTTTCACCACAGTAGAAAAAGGAAGCATGTTATTAATACAGTTATCATTGCATGTGTGTAAAGTGGGGTTAGCTCTCAACACTGTGCTACTGTGGCTTTGCTTATTCCATGCAAATATCTAAGAGCTGAGAAGGAAACCTTTTCACAAGTGGAAGCCATAGCATCAAACACAGCTGTTCCCTGTCACTTTTTAGTGTGCAGTACCAATCTCAATTTGGCATGAATGTAGTTATTTCATTAGCAACTGGGAAGGTGAAATCACTCTTTCAAAGCTGAGCCTTTAAAACAAAATCATTTCAGTTTACTGCAACTCAGGAGGCAATAGTGAAGCTCTTTGTGTGACAACCTTCCTCTTCCACCATGCCTTGGAAAGTCTGAAACCAATTCTGTAAAGAATAGTCACTCAACCTGGTTATAGAATTCATCAGAGGGACATGCAAATGGCGGGTAATGTGGAGGAATAGAAAGACAAAAGACCAATTCATTTTTATGAGACATGGCAATGGATCATGGTGTGACACTATTGGGACTGCAAAAGAATGAGCTCCTCTTAGTTCTTATGGATTCAGTGATTATTTATGACTGCTAACATCCATCTCCAAAAGGGCAGGGTAGTGGTGCTGGTGCTGCATCACTGCTGTGCCTATTGGAAATGCAGAGGAGTGGAGTGGAGAGCTGTCTGAAAGCAGCTTCACACACTGGCTCCTTGGACTGGCTCTTCTTCCGTAGCTTAAAAAAAGCATTGGATAAGAATATTATTGTTGTGTTTAGAGGGAGAGCTGTGATGTGTGAGAAACAGATCCACCTGGCTCTATAGCATATGCTGGGAAATACTGACGTGAAGGGAATAAATGCTCTGCATAGCCCACATTTTTTCCCCTGTATGTCACCTGGCTCCTCTTCCAAAGCACATGCACAGAGAAGGGCTATGCCAGGGTTGGCAAAGGATAGACTAAGAGGTAAATCTTCAGGGAAAAGAGACAGGTTTGAGCACAAAAGTTAGCTATGGCCTGCTCAGAATCACTACCCTATGTGCTCTGTGACACCTTCAGGGTAGGACACAGGAGGTAAAAATGAAACTAAACCAGCTTTTTTCGCTTTTAAGCTTCAGTAAGTGCAAATACCCTTTAAATACATGGCTGCAGATTTGGGGTGGGGGCCACAGCATGTGTAGTTCAGTGTAATTTTAGGGAAGTCAGAGGAGGCATACTTTATTGTGGCCAAAGATTTAGCTCTTAGTAACGAATTTTGGAAATTGAAAGAAAAAAAACCAGTGAAAAAAATAATCCTTCATCAACACTGCCAAATTAAAAGACTTAGTAGCATTGAAAAAACCTCATAACATTGTACCTCAAGTCAAAATAACTTCCCTCTGCAGCAGGCATTTTATCTGCCCTTTCTGGTATGGCAGTTCTTGCTGTGTGCTCCCTGTCACTTGGGACTAGGATACGGTGAGTGGAAAGGCAGAAATGACTCAGCCAGTTCTCATTTGTAAACATACAATTGTGTACTGGAAAACATGAAGAACAAACTAAGTTTACTTTGTAAAGAAAAAAAAACATCAGCAATATCTGGTGTAACTGTTATGTAATGCCTGAATGAGACACTGATTTTTGGGCGATGCCTGCAGTGTTGTGACAAACACTGGAAAACAGAACATCAAAGAGAAAACACAATGTAAGAGGAAAAACAAGTAAAACTCTAAAAAACTTGACAATTCAGAGGCTACTGCAACAAATCTCTGAAGAAATTATGAGTAGGTACTGAACTCAAGAAACACAAAAAGCAAGCATCATGCATCAAGAAAAACATGCTCTCAGTTTCTTCGTATGAGAGCTTTGATCAACTCTTAAACATGACCTAGCGGTTAGGCTAGACTGAAGCCTGCCTTGCTCTCTCTGTGCCCTGACTGCCTCCCAGAGTCCAGAGCAGAGACATGGAGCAATGATGCACATCTGCTTAGCTGGTCTCTCCCTGGTCCTGTCACTCAGCTGTTCTGTGCCCCTCTTGGTGGTGTGAAATGCAGCTGCCCCTGGGTTTGGTCCCCCCAGGGACTGCACAGGGTGATTGACTATTAAACAAAACAAAACAGAAGTTTAAAAAGAAAGGGAGGAACTGAACATTTCTATATATAGAAGGGTTGGGTAAGTTTGTTGCAGTAGTTACTTGGGAAGTCTCAGGCTTGGGTGAGTGTGAGCACGCAGCACCCACGGCTGCTGGTTCCCAGAGGGGATATTGCTCCCTCTTCAATGCATACAATAAAACAAATAAAAGTGTTACTATTGTGGCAAAAGCAGAGATTTTTGTGGGCTGACTGTGAGCAATCAGCAGTGATATGGTGCCTCTTTTATTTTGGTACCTACTAGGTGACCTGTTTTTGGCTTTGACGTGCACAATGTGTATGTCAGATACCCTTCAGGGATAAAGTATTCTGATATGCCACAGAGATGGTGAGTCAAGTTGAAGGTTTGCTTTCATATTATGGTGTACTTTCTATGTAGTTTTACCTTTTTTTATAATTCTGCTCACATGCTACAATTATCCGCACAGCTAGGCTACAAGAGGGGTAGAAATCAGACAATGGTACATCTGAAATGATCTGAAATAAGGGAGAGAAAATGCCTAGATCTGCACAATATTAGTGGTGTCAGTCAAAACCAGCCAGTTTCTGAAGCATGTGCAATGAGTGGCCTTTTCTGTTATGCCTCTAAAATAGAATGAGACTCTATTTCTGTCCTGCTAGGCTCAAAAGAAAAAAAAAAAAAAAAAGAAGTTAAACTTTAAGCAAAATAGAAATGAATTGCTGCTGAGCTGCTGCATTGCAGATGAGTCCATGTTTCAGCAAAGCAGCTATACACTGCTAACACTGGGTAGTGCCTGAATGGTAAAGCAAAAGAGGTATAAAAAAACCCTCTCAGCTTTTATTTAATTTGAAAATCTTTCTAAATTTAGGGCCTAAAGCTCATGTGTTATAGATGATTTCAACCAGAGTTGAAATTTTGGAGTTGTTTACCACAGGTGCAGAGAAAAAAATAATCTGGAAGTTTGTAGACAGCAGCTCTGTCAGCCCACAGTGGTCCCTCTGGCCACATGGCTTCTTGGCTGTGAGAAGAAGTAAATTATAGCTATTGTCTTGAAACTGGATTTTTATTAGCAACAGGGCCAGTTCCACACATCTAATCTGCTAGGGAATGAGTGCACGGTCACACTATTTTCTCTGAGTTAAGCCTGTGTGTTGAGAACCTTTCTATGACAAAAAACACCCCTCTCTGATTTGACCTTTCTACCTCTTGCCGATGAAAAAACCCTTCATAATTTCTCAGACTATCTTTAGCCCCAGTACTTCCTTAAGAACTTTCTGGAATTACCTCTTCTAGAAAGTGCCTCCCAAGGTGATCGTCAGCTGTAAATCAAATTACTTTTGAGCTTCATTATTTCTATCTGAATTACAGCTCAGTGACATTTCCAGCAATGATTTACTCTAATTAAGTACAGCTTGAACCAAATACTGAGTCACAACACAGGCTCCTTTCCTGAAAAGAAGTATGACACTGATTTCTTAAGATTGAAATTGTAGCAGACAGTAACAGATGCTTAAATTGCTCTTCTTCTGTGAGGACCTGCATGTCCAGATTAAGTGCTGAAAATTCCTGTGTTTTTTTCATTTGCTTGGCTCCCACTTGCCTTTAATGATCAGAATAATTTTCAGAGCTGATCCATCAATGACTGTGCACACATCATAACTGAGCAGCAGTATGCTGTTGCTGCCAACAACATTTATTTTGTTCCTGATTACTATTAGAATAAAAAATTCCAGTTTTGCAATTATTCTTAGTAGATGGAGAAAGGGCTAGTCATGGCCAAATTCTACTTTTTGTGGCTTTGAAGGTCATTCTTAATGTGGTGATAGCCTTCCCAAGCTGATGACTTTAAAACAATAGTACTCTACTGCACACTAAGAATCCCATGCAAGCTTCCTCTGACTCATGGTGTTCCCTAAACACTTAATGGGCATTTTATTCAGAAAAAAAGGAAGCACACAAGTACAATTTAAGTAGAAACAAATGATGTTTGGTGCCTATTTAGTAAGATGTATTCTCTGGGTAAAAGAAAATCATGAAATGATTTCCTTTTCCACATTGACATTGTTCTACTCTTTGATTTTTTGGATGATTGCTAATTATGATAACTGACTGATATGGCCATTGAGCTAGACTGAATTAGATTTTTCTCCTAACCATGCACATACTTCAGGGACCATTGATGCTCAAAGGTTTGGTGCCATTTTCACTGAATGTTATTGTAGTAGCTTTGAACTATTCTGTTTTACAACTAACCAAAAGCCAAAGTAGGAATTTTGAAGGGAATAGATAAACAGGAGAGGTATGGGAGGGGAGAGGGAAGCACTGGTCATGTTGTCTTTGTCCCAGTGGCACTGTGGTGTGTGCATCCCTGAAGCAGGTGCCGTGGGTTGGGAGGTACTCTGTATCCACAGGTTCCCCTCCATTGCTCCCAGATGGGTGTGCATGTTTGGCCAGGTCATCGGCTTTCCCAGCTTCTCAGTTTACTTGTTTGTATATCAATTTAATACTTCTGTGACAAAGGGACATTATGTGAGCTAAGTAATTCATTACAGATCTCTTCAAGCTCATCAGTGAAACCCATTACAGAAATTACAAATCATTATTTCTGAAGATGAAAAACACTGTGCCTTGCTGCATCTCCTGCTGTTTGTTGTTCTTGCCTTCTTTCCAGTTTTACTCTATTTATGCTGTAATATACATGGAAGGGTGCACTAGAATTGGTGTCTGTCAGACCAGGTCCTGTGAGGGGCCAGGCCACTCACTGCACTCCCCCATGTCCAGGGGTTATCCCTCAGGCTCTCAGCATGGCAGTTCACTGAGAAAAGGTTGTTAAAGCTGCTTGAAAGGACCTTGGGTCTGGCGTGGAATTTACTACTTGTAAATGGAGAAAGTTTTCCACCAACCAACTCTGTCTGTTTGGAGCACACAGGCTCTTTGCTGTTTTGGGTAGTGAGGGGACACTGCAGCCATGGAGGCTCCAGCTGGGGCCTTGCTGATGCCATGGCTTCCAGTTGTGCCAGATACTGTGCAGTGGTTTGATGGGGGTTAGGGTTCCCCTAACACCCAGGGACCTAGGAGAGACCACCAAGCTTGTTACATTTACAGCTGATTCAAAATTAAACTCTGTTTTTTAAGTAAAAGCTTACTACCCAACCTGATTTTTTTTTTGCTTGATTTGGTTTTCCTTTGGACATGCATTAATTCCTGGAATGCTCTGCAGCAACCATTGCTGGAAAACTTGGAAAAAAGTCTATGTATGTCAGGGAGCAAGTCTCAAAGACATCTTTTCATGGAAGCTCATTTTGCTGTTGCTGTGATGACTTTACAATCTGTGCCAGTTTTGTCTTTTGGACTTGCACAGCCTCAACACCCACTCCTGTGAGTGGCCAGAATTAGAACTACTCAGCATGCCAGGCATTGAGTACTACAGGTACTCAATCTAAGAAAGTATTTGGAGAAGAAAATACAGAATGAATCAAAATAAAGAGCAAGGGAAGCTGGTGCCAGATAAATGCAGACAGAATTATGACTGCTAGACAAACGTGATTCCAGCTTCTAAATTTTATCTCAGCTGTGGTGATAAAGACACACTATCATTATAGTGTGCCAGACTTTATGCATTTCTTCCTTTAAAGCATACATTCATGCTGGAAGGATCCTGAAGGTGCCTGATGCTTAATCTTACAAATATGAGTTCAATGGAAATAAAGTGCACAGGAAACAAAAGACAAATTATATTTCCAAAACATTTTTTTTTGGTAATTTGATCCTCCCATGTAAACAAGAGACAATAAAACCTTCTGGGAGTCTTGTTAGCCAACAGTCTCTGAACTGCAACGAAAGAAGGATTTCAAAACTATTTCACAATTGTGTTTGGATGAAACATGTGTTTACTGTATGTAAATGAACAAGACATTCTGTTCTTTTAGGGTTCATCAGATCCTCACTGTGTTAGCAGGTTTGGCATAGGCAGGAAAGTGGTCTTCTTCAGAAGATGCTGGACAGAAAAATAGTTGTTTTTCAGTGGACATTTCCACACTTAAAAAAAAATATATATATATATACTTTAGTGCAAATTTTTGGCTCAGAAGTCATTTAATCGATCCTCCCTTATTTTGTTAGCTAGAAATAATGTCAAAGTATGTTATTTTGTGAAAGAGATGTGGAGACAGAATTTCCTGTGTCAATAAATTGCTGTTGCATAGTTCACATGATCAAACAGCATGTACTCAAAATGTGATTAGTCACAACAGCTTGAAGCTGTTGATTTCTGTGTATGAGAATTTCCTTTAATAGCTTGGGTGCCTGTATGTAGCCAGTCCATGGCATGGCATGTGAACCAGCAAGCCTCTTTCCAATTAACTAAGGGAAAATCCAGGATCCATGGCAGATTGGAAAGCTGCTCTTTTACCCCTCTCTCTGTGTAAGGAAGTTGTGGAGTTCCACACTTTATTTCTTTGTTTTTCTGTTCACTGTTATGATATCACTTGCTGAGTTAGGGAGGTTTCACCATTGTGGAGGTAGTTTGCACTTGGATGTTTTTTCTGGGTACAATCGGAGAAAAAACCTAATTGGGACTTCAAGTGTACAGGGGCCAAAACTGTCTGCTCCTCTGTGAGCTGTGCTGCAAAGGATGACTGCTGTGGGTCAGAGCCTGGGGCACTTCAGGGGGTGAAATAAAGAGCATTTTACTGTTCTTCAGCCTCCTCTGCACTGCTGTGTCACCACCTCTACTGTTGATAGAACACCAGCTCAGGCATGTGTTCACCTCTGCTGGGAAAGAGGATGTGCCTCATGGAAACTGCTGATGGATCTGTGACTCCAGGCTGGCAATAGCCTCATATGGTGTTGAGGAACAAATGTGGAGCTGGACAGTAGTTTATTGTTCCCAGGCCAGCATGCAACAACAGTTGTTATGTGCTCGGACTGCTGACACTACCTTATAACCTGCAAAATTCCGACTGTTCTTTCCACCATTCCATGCAGGTAATCTGGCCAGGCTGGCCATGCTTGACTGAAGGCTACAAGGAGCTGGGAAAGAGAGTGGCACAAGTCATCCCCTGCTCTGGCCAGAGAGTCTTAGTGATAAGTATTTTTATTGCTCTCTTTCATCTTCATTGCATCAATCTTATGACTTCAAATCACTTCAAGATTATACAAACATATTTGTCATGAAGTTTTGCTCTGTGTCATGACAAGAGTATTTTTTGTTTGTTTGTTTCTTATGTGAATATTGAATTGATTATTTCGTTTCTTTCCTTGCGTCAGTTCTATGCTGGTAGTGTTTCTAGTGAGGAAGAAAATAAACTTTTGTTTTTCCTCTTACAGTTTTATAGATGGGCTGTAGTTCTGCTCAGCAATCATAGTTTAAAATACACAGGCATCTTTTCCCTATTTGATCTCTCTAAATCTAAATCTCATCTAAATCCATCAAAATATTGCCCAGCAGTGTTTTTTGTAGTAGCTCTCAATTTCAATATTGCAATAAGGAAAAGTGTTACAAATATGCCGACTCCCTGGCGCAGTCCGCTGATACCATTTATGACATGTTAAGGGCATTAAGGTACTCCATCATTTTCTCCCCAGGTTTCTAGTGGCTGGTTTTGTGAGATACTGTGTATCAATCCTTGCTGGAATCAGTGGGAGCTGAGAGTCCTCAGAACCAAAGATTTAGGGATGAAGACTGTGGCGCAGGTTTGTTGTGTGTGAACACAAACCAGAAGGGCCAAAACAAGGCTGTTTCAAGTTCTGAAGAGTCTGAAAATATCTCAAATATACAGTTAGGTGAGCTTCTCACAGATATTAGGTCCATCCACAAGAATATTTCAGTTTGGTTCAAGAATGTGCTCCTGAAGCAGGTCTGACCTGCTTGACTGTGCTCTGGTTCTCTTTGCACAGTGGTGTTGGGGTGCATGTCCTGGGCTCCTGACTACAGACAGAGCAGAAAGTGGCTCCAGGAGGGCCTCTGATGCATTCCTGCAGCTCATTGGCATTCAGTCCACAGGCCCAGCCTGCAGTTAACTGGAAAAAAACCCCAGACCCTGAGATACGTAGAGCATGGTGTTAGGTCCTCAGCACTGATTGCTTTGGTCTGTGTATCCACACTTATTACTTCTTCTTCCCACTGGTGCTACAGTTATCACTGGCTTTAGATTGAGTTTCAGAGATGCAGTACATTCCTACTTGCCACTGAAATCAACTGTAGAGGCTCACAATTTTTGTGAAAATGTACAGGATGACTACATTCCTGAAATCATGTGTCCTGTGAATGATGTCCAGCTTTTAAACCTGCATAGAAATTTTATTCTCTTTCAGTTAATAGAAGAAAAATATGTGGGGGAAAAAAAGTTCCCAGCAGCTTTATTTTACATCTGAAATCTCTATTTTTGTTTGATAGCTCACAGTACTTTAAAATCTGCAGGTTCTTCTGGACTATTTTTTTTTTTTTCAAACTTAGTTTGCTACTTATTTATTTGGCTATCTAGAAATCAGCACAACAGTGAAAAAATTTTGAAATAGTAAACCCAATTACATACATAATAAATGTCTAAGAAACTCTCTTCCAATCAATCACAATGCCAGCTGTTTTACATTCATATGGTAATACAGGGTAGAGCTGCCCAGGAGAGAACAATTGTTTTTAAATAACATGTGAATACTTATTTAGCCATGCATCGGGCAGATGCTTTGAGCCTTGGTGCAAAACCAGTACAGACTTGAAAAGTCTGTTTTGACATTAGATGCAGGGATTAGTAGCAACAGCAACACATAGATACTTCCCATATCTTATGGTATTTGAGTAGCCCTGATGTCAAACAGACACAGGGCATCTTTTAGAACAACTGGGGTTTAGTATGTTTTTTATTACCCTTTACTTCTGACTTCCTTCCATTGCTCTATTCCTAGCAGTCTGCCTGTTTTTCCATTTATTATATTATTCACACTAAAATATGGAGTTTGCAGCATCTGTCACAGGATATTTTCTGCTCTCCTGCCATCTATTCTGTCTCTTTACCTATTCTAGATGTTTTGTAATCTTTTACCATGATCTATGTAAGTTAAGTTTGGGGATTTTGCTCCCACGACTGCTGCTTAGCCTGGTTTGTGGAATCGGAGGATGGGTTCCCCAGCTTCCAAACAGCTTGAAGTATCACTGCTGGAATGCTGGCACATCACCTCCTTCATGGTACCAACTACTGCAGTAAGTAATCTGAAATTGCTTTTAATGAAATGTTCAGCATTAACAATGGCACAGTTAAGCTATTAGACTGGCTAACAGAGGTTAAACCACAGAAGTTCTAAAATTAGCTTTACACTAGACATACCTTTCAAACATCCTAACTGGGCTGAAGTTTTCAGGAGGAGGCAAAATTGGTGCAAGGGTGTTGTTTGAGAGGCTATTTAGACCACATCAGCACAGTTTCCCATGTCATCCAGTTCCTTTGCCCTCGCTGGTCCCCCACCACACTGGAGGACAGGGAGATGCCAGATATTGGATAGAGTCTGTTGTAGCCAATAGAGCAAGCTCACTGTACATTAAAGGTTTTATTTCCATTGTACTCTGTTTCATCCTTTGACAAAGTATAAACCTCAAAGTACAGCACCTGTCCAGATGTATGGAAGGAGACTGTAACTGCAGAGCAGGGCTATTGCATCTGCTGCTCAGGACAATGCTCACTCAAGCAGCCAGTAGGGGTGTCACACGTAATCCAGTTGTATTGGCATGAATAGGACACACTGCCCCCAAGGCTGAGAAATCTGCAGCAATACATTCTTTTGTGGGCTGTGACTCTTAGAGGAGACCAGAGGCAGCATAATGTACCTGCTGTTGGCTCTAGAGCACAGCTGGACTGCTGTTACCTCAGCGAAAACACAGCACAGCGTTGCTGACATATGACCGTGATACATCCCTATACACCCATGCACATGCACATGTATATACATACACAAATTCATGTAATTTTATGAACTTGTCAGACTATAAGGACTGGGGAGGCTGTTGGAAGTGGGGAGGGGGAAGAGACATGGAAAACAGACCTTAAAAGAATGGTTCAAACTGTCCACATCAGAGGATGTGAAAGGGGAACTTGCTACAGGGTAGGCAGTGACCACATTTGCCAAATGTGCACAATAAAATTATGCTGAGACTGCTTTCCCAGAAATGGCCCAGCAAGTCACTGTCTCCCAACTGGAGCTTTGTCCTCTATTAGTCATAGCCTCTGAGATTGCACCTGAATATAGTAACTGGGATGAAAGCAGTGGATGAGTAAAAACATCAGGATGGCAGTCTGAACATATCAGTATATATCAAGCAATCACAGCGAGAGAAAAGGTATAAAAAAGTATGAAATGAAGATTATGTGACCTTCCCAGTCTTCTTCCATTTAAAATTTGCTCAGTAGTCCTCCAGTATGCACACAACTTGGCCAAAAAACTAACAAAATCCATTTTTCAATGTGCAGCCATCAAGACTCTGCTCTGATATCAAAATCCTAGAGATTTTTTAACAGAGAAATCCACTTTGTCGGTGCTATTTGGCAATTGGAGAAAACCAGAATGTTGCATTTTTGGCTTTTAGTTGTTTTCATTAATTATTTTTATAATTATTCTTACCCAGTGGATACTTTTTAATCTGGACCCCTTTTTTTTTTTGCATTTTAGAATTTTTTCAAAACCTTACTGCCTCTAGACCTATAATTAAGCAAAACAGCCAAGTAGAGAACTGATATAAAAGCAAATAGTTCTGAAATACCAGTGACTATAGCTTACAATAGACAAAACTACTACACACTTTAGTCCATCTGTCACTTTAATTGATAGATACTAGGCCCTATTTCAAAAATTCAGTGAAATGAATAACATACAGTTACTCTGACCTTGCAAAATAAATAGCAATGCCCTGAGGACACACTGAAAACGTATAAGGAAGTAGAACTTTTTTCTCTGTTTTAGACAACATTTCATTCAATGGAAAAAAAGCCAAGGAACGCATTTTTCCAGATGATTTAAGATGTAGTATGCTGATTTTTGTCTCCCAATAGCAACAATTAGAATAGCTTGCTTGTGTAACCAGAGTGCAGACATTATTTTCACTATTAGTCCATACTTCTCTAACAGCAGTAGTTGCTAAAAAACTGCATTTCTTTTTGAACACAAAAGCATTTGATTTTTCAGGAGTTGTGTGGGGACTTTTCCCCCCTTTTTTCCCCAAAACCTTCTACCAGAAAGGCAATTAATGATGAGCCACACAGGAAAGTTCAGCTCAGAACTCAATAGGTAAGACTCCAAACTTGAAAGTGCTTTTAAGCTCCATTCTTCTCAGAGTGTTTTAAGGAAACAGGGTCTGACAGGTTATGACATCTTGCATTGTCAGTTAAGACTTCCCTAAAAGTCAGAAATGTGCTTGGGTCTAATTTTTCAGTTTGCAGCTTTTTATCAACAGCTCCATTTAGAAACAATTACTGAACAAATCATTAAAAAAAATGTTGTTTAAACACAGATGAAGATTCTCCTCTATTAAAAAGTGCTCTCCAGGTTCTAGATCTGTATTTGATTATCTCAATTTAATTTTACTAGTCCTTTGACAAATAAATAAATAAATAAATATAAATCTCAATAAATATGAATCTGCTCTTTCTCTGTGATGAAGAGAAAGACAATTGTATTGCTTTGGTGCAGGAGCCTGCATTCATGTTCAAAGAATGAATGCTGCTGCTGCTCAGATGAATAAACAGATGAGAGTCATTTCAGCCCATGTTCCAGCAGAAACTGTGGAAGGGGATCCTCACCAAATTAAAAAAATGCAGAAATAATTTAAAAATATTTTTTTTTCAGTTTTTTAGCAGAAAGATATAAAGGGATTTTTTTAGATTGGTGATAGAAACCTTCAGGGAATGGGGCTGAACCTCTATGCAGAAGATCAGAGCAGCTGCCCTAAACATTCATGCAGCAGCTGTATTCTTGTCCTGCTGTGGCAGAGGTGGATGTGCAAAAGTTGAACCAGACTGGATCTTAATGGCAAGTGGCCATTATTAAAAGTCATTATTTGTCAGCATGTACAAGTCACCAACATAAGTATTTACCTACATTATCCAGCTTTATTGTGTGGTTAATGCTGGTTAATACTCAGTTCTTAGGTGCTCATAATGTCTAAGGGGACCACAGAGAGGCAGAGCTGTCCTGGGGCTACTCCACACTACAACTGCCCCATTGCAGAAGTTCAGAAAGACACAATATTAAGGAAACTCTTATTTTCCTCCTGTTATAGGCACAGTGGTCCCATGGACCTGGGCCAATGTTTCTACAAGTATCAGTATTGTACCAGTGATTGTGTTTCGAGAGCACCTCAGATCCACAGTTCCAACTGAAATCAGCTCTACCTTTAGCTATCACCTCCTGAAGAAACTAGGTCTCTTGGGCTTTTCTAATTTTCTTGGTACCTTTATGTAAAGAATGCCTTTTTGACTGCATTAAATAGATCTGAGAATATTTTTTAATGAAAGAATGCCTTCTATACTGGATTAAATACATCTGAGAATTTTTCTACACATTCCTAAAGCAGTAATATGCAGCAGTTGATGCAGCTCCCATTCCAAATGCTGCCCCATCTCTTCATTTTGTCAAAAAGATTTATTAAGGAGAGCAGAGGTCATGCACATTGCAAATGTGCTTCTGCTAAAGCAGCGTATTCCTGGAGGAATAAACACAGACAGTGCTGAATTACTTTGTCATCATTAGAAATTGTCAGAGTCCCATAATGTTTGGGAGAGCAGACAGGTTAGCAACTGCACAGACCAGAAAATAAATGCTCATGCTGAAAAATACACTGCACTCCTTACTCTAGTGCACACAGCTTTCCTCAGCTGGTAGTACAGACTGAGCTGGGCTGCTGAGAACAGGTTTGAGCTGCTTCAGTGGCTAATATGGGAGATTTGCTGGAAAAAAGGCTCTCCTTGGTGAGATAATTTCTCAGTGAATGCCTAAGGAACTTCTTGTCTTTTGAGAAAAACTGCAAACTATTATAAATAATTTTCCAGAAAATTAGGAAAACAGTCTTGTAAGTATTAATGGTCCATTTCAGTGCTCCAAAAAAAAGTTTCTATGGTTCACTTTTTTTTGAATGTGAAAGTGGGATGTGGTAATCACCGCCCTTTTTAAAGAAGTGTGAAGAAAAATCATTCATTTGGCAAATGCATATCGAAGAAATGCTAGCATGTTCTTGTTGCTTCTTCCTTGTCTGTAAAGATCTTAGTTTCAAATATTAGCTGGAAAAGTTTATTTTGCTATTGTAAGATTCATAACCAAAAGCTTTTTGCTTAGCCACTGCCTTCCTAATATTCTGTCACGGCGGACAATCTTGAGGCAAGTATTGCTGCTACACGCTGTAATTAATAGCAAAGCTGGAAATTTTTAATGGGCACCTTCAGACTGTAGTTAAAACCCGCCATAATTTAAAAAAATAACCCTTCCCAGATTCTAGGCTGAAATAATTCATTCTGGGTGATGTTTTACTGATCTCCACCAATAATCTAAACAAGAGAGTTTAATTTATAACTGGTGCCTCACAGCTCGAACACTCACAGGTGTGTCTGCCTCTGGGTCTTCCTTTGCTGCTCAGACACAGTTCCAAACTCCTAATTTAACAGTCTCCATTAAGATTGCAGTAATCCTTTGTCACTCTTCACTGTTCACATTCCCCTTTGAAAGATACTCATAGTATTCACATTTTCTTTCAGGCCAGAAACCCTTTCCCTTCTCGTTTCTTATCTATTTTCCATTAGCCAGAGGTGGAGGGGGTTTTACTGTCCAGGGCACGTAAAGCACAGCCCCTTGGTCCTTTCAGTGTCCCTGTGTGGATAACAACATTTCAGCCTCTGTCTCCAAAGCAACCGAATTTTAATTGACCCAAGTGCTATATCCACACACAAAGGGCAGGTAAGAAAAATGCCTTGCTGAGGCTGTGTCTTCAGCCTCCCTGCTACAAAGAGATCTCCTTTCTTAGGTTTGCCACGAACCATCACAAATGTTGATGAACTCTAAAGGTTTTACTGACTAGTTAGCACAATAATTTCAGTTAGCAGAAACCTACAAGGATCAGCTAATTCAACTGCAACTTTTGAATATATCCATTAGGGGTCAGGAAAGATGCAAAAACACCACAAAAAACCAAAACCAAAACCAAACCAAACAAAAAACCAAACAAAAAAATTAAGAAAAAAGAAAAAAAGAGATTCTTCGCAGTTTGCAATAATATAATATGTGAGATCAAACAGAACACCATGCTGCTATACAACCAAATTTACATTTCTGCCCCTTTAGAACTTTTCAGAGATTTTGGGATTTGGGCATCAGCATCATTTCCATCTATCCATGAGGTGAAATATCAAACCTTTTTCTTTAACTATTCCTGGAAATAAGTTTGTTCAGTCCCATATCAAACTTATGAGAAAAAGCATTATTGTTCAAGTCTTAATCACTCAGAATATTGCAAGTAATTAACTGTGTCAGTAATTCTGTTGAACCTTATCCATAAGTCTCTGCTACCAGCTCTGCAGTTTCCTTTAGCCTCACAGAATGGTGTTGTCTGGAAAAAGCCCAAAGGGAAGGTATCTATTGATTATTAGTACTTTCATAGTTCTTGGGGAGCTTATGGAGATATGTCATGCAAGGACTCCCTGAGGCCAACTATTCAGATAACTTCTGTCTGAGAATTTAGTGCATTTCATCATTCCTTGAGTAACTAGAGCACCATCATGAAAATGAGCACAGGTAGAGCTGAGCCCATCCTTGCCAGATGCTAGGATGAGAAAAGGAAATTGGAACCATGTGACCATTTAATAGGGTAGACTATATTGCAAGAGGGAAAAAGCAGACTAGAACTAACATAGGAAACTATGTATTTTGATAGCTACTTGAAAATTTCTTTGTCCTAGAATCTGCCAGAACTCTCCTGAGGCTTGTTCCTATCACTGCACTGATTCAAAATAACAAAGAATGCAGCATTTAAAACACTTGTCTCATTGGAAAAAGCTTGTTAGAGCATGAGGTAGCTTTCTGGTGTACATTTTTCACGTCCTGCTACAGAAAGATCAAAACATAGTGAAGGATTTGTATTCAGTTGAGAAATGCTAAAAATGCCACTTCTAGCATAAGACATACTTTTGATACTGTATCTGCTGCACATCTAAAACTGTCAGGCTACAATGAAATTTGTCACCTATATTTTACACTCGTATTAAGTGAGAATGTGAAAATTGACCTCTAGTAACACCAAGTTTGACAATTCTTGTACGTATAAGCGTTACCAGAATGATTTCATAAACCAAGGCTGTCAAACACATCCTGTTGTAATCTTTTGGGAGGCAGAATGCTACACTGTATTTTTTTAAGGCATTTTTACTCTCTTACCATGTCCTCTCAGGCCATATTAAATCATTTGCAGTGAATTATTTTGTTAGGCAGAAAAGCCTGTCAATGCTGAAACTAAGAATTGCTCTGTCAAGTTAGAGGTGCAAGAATATCTAATTTGTAATTGAATCCATGTATTCTTTGAAATGAAGTAGCTGATCTAAAAGCAAGCAAAGTGAAATGTTTAAAAGTACAAGACAAGTGATATCCTGCCTGGCTAGCTGCTAACTTCAAAAGCCATAAAAACATGGCTGAGGCCTGTGCATTAAATTCTACAGTTTGGTTTTTCTTTTTGCCCATTTCATATCCCTGCACAGTCTGTGCCTTGACAACACCTGCACTGGTGGTTGTTGTTTGCTCAACTCTGTCTTGACAGCCTGGGCTGAACCCTCTGTTTAAAACTGGACATATGTCAGAGAGCAAAGCTTAGCTGAGGCTTTCCCATACATACCTGACACCAGAACATCTTGTAAATATTGAAAAGAGTGATTTGGGGTTTTCTCCTCTATTCCTAATACATCTGGGAAGGCACAGAAAAACATCTAGAGGTTGGCTGAAATCCTGTTACACTCCCTGAAAATAGGGAATTCTCCCCTAGAATTGCAAGGAAAAAGAACTACACTTGGTATGCTGATATAAACACTGGGTGAAATTTAAGAAAATATGCAATTTAATGCAAGACATTTTCCCTAGACTCTCTTATCAGAAAAAATTATGTCAGTTAGGTGAAAAAGGAAATTAGGTAAGAGGAGGTGGGAATGAAACCCCACAGTGAGCAGGACATTACTGGGTGCCAGCTGCTATTAATGGAAAGCCATATGCAGCATCACATTACACCTGGATCATGTACTTCATTGGAGAAGGGGAGAGCAATGGGAGACAAGCCACAAGCCACTGCACTTCCAGCTCACTCACTCTCTCACTTGTTTAGTTTTACCGTTTTTATCTTGAATGGGAGCTCTGTATTTTTAAGCTGCATAGCATTGTATGACTAACCTGAAAAATGGGTATGACTCCAGCTCAGGCCTTTAGGAGATAAAGTTATTGCTTGCACTGTGAGGAGAAATGATTATGGGAATTACCAAATCTCTTCAATGGGCAACTCTTTGACATGACAAACCATTGGGACAATTTCCAACCTGGCTCCCAAACCCAGCAGTGCTGCACTCGGCCTGGGGGAAGGGCTGCTCTGTCAGAACTCCTGGTGAACAACTCCCTCTCTCATTAAATTCAGTGATATTACTATCCTTCTGGTGTGTCTTCAGAGCTCTGCTGAGAAACAGAAATGCCTTCATCTCCCTTCCATTTAGGGAGTTTTCCAGTGAACGCTGATACCCCACACAGGCTCACCTATTTTATACCAGCCAGACTCTGCTGCTTGAATGACACTTTTGCCTGACCTTGGTGTGCTTTCTGGAGCTGAGCTCAGTTGATGTGAGCTCATTAGCAATACTTTCTGTATTCCCAAAATTCCACTTAGTCCTGATACTACCTTTTTGAGAGTGTGCTATGATCCTTTCCATTTTGGTCCTGCACATGACATGGCAATTAATTGTCCTCTTTGTGCTGAAACTTCTTGTTACACAGATCTTCTGGCAATTCCATTATCTCTGCAGTGTTTCACAAGACACCATATCAGATCTGAGCCCAACACCTGCAGCATTGATGAACATTGAACCAGGGCATTTCAGTCAGGGACTGACAGACTGTTCTGACTGTGGTAGTTCAAAAACAAGTGTATTCAGGTTTGTCTTTCTAATCCGCTTTGATGCTGACACCTATGAATTTGTTTTCTCCTTGTTAACATGTCCTATAAACTCTTATTGTATCTTTACTTCTTTTAAAACTTTACTGTCTTAAAATGATCAGAAACTCTATGCAGTTTGATAACATGAAATGTGCCAGTCGTGCGGAAATGAAATTTTGCTTTGATTCAGACAGTTCTCCCTGTTAATTTTCATATGGTGTTTTGGAGGTGTCTGTTAGGTTTTTTTAGTTTTGCTTGTTTAAATTGTGTGTAATACTTGCTGTGCTTGGCTGTCTATTCACATTCAAATGTGTAAGTTCAGAGTAATGTGTAAAATCAATGTGATTATGTCTTAGATTCAGTTAGTTATAAGAGTAAATGCGGCTTCAAGGTTGAGCCTTTAATCACATTGACATACAGTGGATCTGTCTCTTTATATCAAGTCCTGTATTTCTTTAATGGTATTAATAAACAATTAATATAAAAATTATATCAGCAGATGCCAACAATTGAAAAGAATAATCATTAATTAAATTCAATAATTTAATTATTTAAATTAAAGTAATAATCAATTAAAATAATAATCAAGATAATTTTGTAAAAAATCTGCTTTTAGCAAGAATATTTACTTACTTCACAACTAAGCTTACACAAGATTTTGCTCAGATTTCTTCTAATAGAACTCTATATGTCAGAAACAGAGTATGGTCAACAATTTTAAAAAGACCCAGATTGCTATAATGCACAGTGCTGAGGGCATTTAAAACAACTCTGCAATTACCATATTTGAAGTATTATGTGTTAAGAAGTGTGTGTTTCTGATCTCAAGAAACATCTTCTCCCTGGCTGATGGATGTTTTTTTGTGACTTACTGGTATCTACACATGACCTCATTTCTGATGTGACTGTCCACCTTTAGCATTTGGACTTTCTTCTTGTTTCCTGCTTGACAAATGGGTCCTCTGTCAAAACGACTTGCTGAAATTAGTGGTACGCTTGTACTCCATGTCTGCATACAAGGCTGAGTAATTGGGGGTCATTATTGGAGCTGTTAAAAGAGGAAACAGCGATGTGGGAGTCTATGTCCTAAGAGCATACAGAGCTCTGAGAGTTTATGGAAAAGAGAAAAAGTTTAAATAAAAACACCACAATTCACAGGAACTGCACAGTGCAGATACAAAGAGTTTATCCAGCAGATGGTATTCAGTGACAGTGGGCTGACAAGGAGCTGTGAATTTTAGTTTCTCTATTTTTGAGCACAAGCCCAAAAGTTGTTGAGTTGTAGTAAGAGATCATCCATTCAAAATGATGTTTCTACCTATTCCAAAGGATGGATAACTTTTCCCACTGGGAGTGTGTTAGTGTGCACCAATAAAGAAAACTCAGGAATATTGCTCTGAAAGAGATATTGCATCCAATGATTGCTTTCCAGCAATAGTATTTTAGCCCTAAGACATGAAGGAAGTACTTTGACCATGTACCTACACTGTGCTCTGTCAGATCTGCCCTGGAGAAGTCCTTTCTTCAGCTGCTCATGTTCCTTTGAGCATCTGCCCCTGCACCCCAGAGAAGATGAGGGGCAGATCATTTGCATTCTCCCATACACTCTGTGACAATTACCCATAGGATGTGCCTCAAGAAGTCGAGCCTTGCCTCACTGGTTAATGAAAGCTGTAAAGTCTTTTGCCTTTCTTTGTCTGAAAAAGAATTAACACCCCCAGAGAGGCTGAAAATTTAATTTTGGCATCCTTGGAATGAAATAGGAGGCGGGGTTTGGGGGTAGGTGTTTATTACCTTGTCCTTGCCAGAAAAGCTAAAGGATAATCTTTCTGGGCACTATTAGTGGTTGAGGTGAACTGAATTTATGGCTGCTAGTCACTTGCTTATTTTGGAAGGGTATTTGAACTCATATATATTGGAATAGAGTCCAGGACAACACTTCTGGCATTTAAATCTCATAATGAATCACAAGCTGAGGATATGATTCAATATCTTAAATTGCATTATCAGATTTGTGACTCATGGTTAATGACACCAAGTCTGGCAGTGTTCTGAATGATGCCTTCAAGAGCAACAATTTTTGATCATTTTTCTTATGGTCATGAGGTCAAGGTGGGGTGCACCTGGGTCATGGTACTATGTTACTGCAGTACAACCGGCGCGTTGCAAGGGAAGTGCAACACAGCAAAAAAACTTGAAGAGCTGTTCTCCCTAACTTTTACCAGCTGCTCCAAACTATTGCAAGAGTTTCAAAATGAAATACCCTCAAAATATACCGTGTGTGCTACACGGTATATATATAGTTTCAGATAATAATAAAAAGGCTTTTTATAATTCTCAGGGTACCTATCAGAAGAGAGGCAACACTTTGAGCTGTCCTACTCTTTGCATCAGCATCGTGATATAGGTATCCTTCCTTACTAGGCTGACTTATGTCCCTACACATTCCGATGTTGTGTGACTGGCAGGAACTGCAAGACCAAATGACAATGCCTCGGATCTGTGCTGCACAGCCAGCAATGACTGCACTAGCAGCAAGGCACTGGGGATACAAGCTTCTTAAAGCAGAGCTTTTTAACAGGAAAAAGACATTAAACCCAAGAAAAATGGGATTTTGAAGCAAGAAGATTAACGAATCATCAGCTGCAAGTGTGGGTACTCAGAATACACCTTGGAGGAACCTAAGGCCAAGAGGAAGAAAATAAGTGAACTATTCATAATATAGCCAAATTAAAGAACTCTTTGAGTTAGTTTCACTGTCATCTTGCCAATTTGAGAGGAATTATTCTATACCCAGTGGTATCAAAGGTTGTGCTGAATCCAACCAACAGCAAATACTCATTCCCTAGTTCGAGTTGCATATTTAGTTATCTTTACAACACTAACCACAGGAACGATTCCCTGGTCTCTGAGGACTACTCCACATTAAAACTATACAGGATAGTGTAAGTCGGGCATTGTAGAAAATGTCTATGAAAGAATATGAATAGAAAGAAATCCTAAGCAGCCCCTTTCTCATGACTTTGTCTACAGCTGCTGACAAAGTTACACAAGTCTCTTTGCTGCAAGTATCGAAATCTTGAGGTCACAATTTGGGTAACATCATTCAGCAGAAGACAATGTGCTTCTAAATCTCCTTCTATGATTCACACAGTGAATAGTGCCACCCACGTCTGATCTGTGTGTGGCTGAACTGCCAAAACATTAAACTCTGTGAAGGAAACATCCTACTGAATTTAAAGTGGGTGTCCTGCTTTGAGAGAGCACGTTCTTAGGACAAGCACCCCAAGCTGGGGGAAGCCTTGGATGACTCAAAGTCTGGAGTCGCTAGTTATGGGAGGACTCCTGTTAAATACACTGTGCAAAGCTAGTGCGTGTCATAGCAGAGGAGATGCAAATTGGGAAACTGTCCACCTTATAATTTATTGTTTCAAGAGAAAGTCTGTTCTTTTAAGATGCAACAGACCTAAGTGCTGAGACAGCAAAGCATGAACACATGGTAGATTTAATGTGTTTTCTGATTACTTAGCTGCTGCTTTTTCTCACAAGTGTCCTTGTGCTTTCCTTCCATATGGCCAATGTGGTTTAGCCATAATAATATCTTCCTTCCAATCCCTCCTCCTTACCAGAGGTTTGGTGGCAGTTTAGCTTCCCAATCAACGCAAGAGGGCTGTTGCTATCCTCACTGGTCAAATACTGGCTCATGATTTCTATGGAATCCCCCAGCTTCATGGAGCCATGTGTTATCTTTGTGATTGTAAATGCAACATGGCAGGAACTCCCAATTTCTGTTCACAACCAAGAAACTAAAATCATTGTCCAGGAAATGGCTCCTAAGCATAGTAGTAACAAAACTACAAGTGCTCATGCAAATGTAGTAACATTAAGAACATCCTGAACAGCCCTGAAAGATTTTGAAGAGGCCAATCATGTAGACAAGCGTGAGCAAATTGTAACTATGCCTCAATTTGGCAGGAGGTTGGATACAGCAGGTAATTAAGATACACCACTAGATCGTTAGTTTTTATATTAGGAATTGTTCTCACTTTTTTCTGCTGTATTATAATCCTTTTACTGATGCTCAGGTAACACAGTTTCTGTGTTTTGAGTGTGTTACAGCCTTAGTGTAAAAGAAAGACGTTTAGCCTCATCATCTTAACAAAATTACTTCCTTTGTCCAGGCTGGATAAAACTAGTTAAAACCTAAATAAGAGCTGCCACATATTCAGTGCTTTCTCTTCAGCAAAGTGGTGCTCATTTTTCAGAAGCAGATAGAACAGATGGGTTTGGTGACAGGTGACTCAGATACACACTTTGAAACCTGTGCATCTGTCATGAGTGGAATTCATTGGTTTTGTACAGACAATCATTTTGGATTTACACAAATCTAAACCTTTAATTTGTCCTGTTCAGTCATAGTAACCAATTAGTATGGTTATTGTGGGCCTGAGATTTTTATATTTGCTGTTGACACCAGTAGGAATGGTGAAAATCAGCAACTCACAGACTTTTGCTGGAAAAATCCCATGTATACACTGGGATTCTCTTACACCCCAGCATCCCAGCTCTGGCACATGTTTTTTCTTTCAACATTCATTCTCCCATTCCTAAAATGAGCTTCCAGTCAATCTTACTTCTTTATTGAACCCTTCTAATGGCACTTGTCTAAACTAATGCTTGTCTTCAGCATAACAGAAATTAAAAAAAAAAACACAACACCCAAACACTGCACGATAAACCTAATACCACCACCTCCACCCCACTCCAGGTAATTTGTTTTCATTTTTGCCTTGTTTATTCCAAGAAAAAGAATGCTCAGATTTGTTTTCCTTTCAGGAGAGATAAAAAAAAAAAAAGAGTATTAAAAAGCAGAGTCACTAGACCACTAAAGGAGAGCAAGGATATTCTCTTATCTCCACTTAAAGATCAAGTCTCTGACAGTGAATCTGATGTGGGACTAGCAGTGGTATTTCTCTGCTGGCTTTTCCAGCATGTTTAGTTGCCACCACTGAGATGCAAACACACCTTTCCAACATACCTTGACTCCGAAATGCTTAAAGTTGTCCTGTGGCATTTTATTTACCATCACACCAGTATTGTGCATGGGTCTTTCCTCTCATTAAGATACATGATATGAAAAGGAAATGCAAAAGAGAAAAGCACAAGAATAGCAAGTGTTTTATTCCCACTTTGCAGTTTTTCTAACTACTGTCCCAACCTGCCCCCAGGGAGCTCCAGGGAACATGATGCATCTATTGCTGTTGCTCTTTTGACCTCCAACACTGATCTGTTGCCCAATAAAATATCTCTCAAAGTAAAGCATGGTGTCACAGATGGTTTAGAACCTGAGAAAACTAGCTCTTCGCATAAACAGGCTCCATCTTCCCTTTGTCCTTTTAAGAAATGTACCAAGGATATGTTTTTATGGTATTATGTGCCAGTCAGTGCCCTCCACTTTATGCAAAGCACAAAACAGGGGGTCATTAATAAAAGTGAAGGATGTCACGTAATATAATATTCTCTGCTCAGCCACCTATTATATATACGTTTGTACTTGACTGAGTAGATTAGGTAAAGTACAATAATTTGTAAAGAAAGAATGTAATACAAAGAAACTTATTTTCTTTTGTAGTTTTTCTGTTCTTCTCTCTGTCATGGATCTGCTCCCTCCTACTGCAGTGAAAAGGGTACATTAAAATTAATACTCTAAGCTGGGATTTTCAAAGCAGACTATGGCAGTGAAGTGTCCAAAAGCCACTGACATTCAATGCAAGCTAAGTCTTTAACCTCTTAGAAAATTCTTAGCCAAAATCCATTAGTGCATACTTCAAAGAGATAATATTCACAATTCCAGGAGTAATTTTCCTAACAGCCTTTCATTCTTATTTCTGACAGGCCTTCCCCCCTAGATCCAAGCCCTCTGATGTGGTACAAAACCAAATTGCTTCCACACCCTTTGTAATTTAGACCTCAGCTTTAGCTCCAATTCTTTTTAGGCATTTGTTTTTATATGTTTAATGACACACAACGATCTGTCTGTAGAAGAGACAAAATGGAACTTTATAATACTGCTGTTCTATCTTTTTCTTGCCTCATTTGTCATTATGCCTCTTATAAATGGGTGTAACTGGTGCTCTATAAACAGGCACCAGTTCATCCAGATATTTCGACTCCTTACTGTGAAGACTGAATTCACATATTGTGTCTTTTGCTTATGGTCACTTCTCATATTTTGGCAAGAATTAACTCATCCCCACCAGTCTGCATTCCACTTTGTCAGCCTTTCCTCCTGAAACACATTGCTGCAGTAGTTGTGGCTTGTCACATTTTTCACTTCAGTCATTTATACTAATTTTTCTTCCCCCACCCTACCAATCATAGCACAAGAAGACTTCATTGATTAAATTAATCAGGTACAGAAGACATGATCTGACTTGAATTTTTGCAATTAGCGATTCAAATAACCTATCTGAGGGAAGGTTTTAATTGCATTGAGAGTCAAAGGATGCTGTAGTAGCAAACCCTTACTAAGAATCTGCTACACTACATTGACACCTTGTGGCTGGTTCCTCATAATGCAAAGTATTCACCCAGATTAGTGGGAATAAGAGGCAGTAAAATGTAAAACTTGTGGGGAAAATATTTCCACTTTAAGTATTCACAGTGAATTGGAGCTTGAGAAACGATGCCTAGATCAACCTCTATTTTAAATCTTAGTCTGATCCTGGTCCAAATTCAAGCCATATGTACTTCAGTGCTGAACATAGGGCCAAGACCTACACATTTCACTACAATTCAGATCTCTGTGGGATCCAGCCTTGAAGTGTGTGCCCTGAGAGTACCTCAGACTGCCCATCTCCTGCTGACATTTTATACTTCAGTTTCCATGCTAAAGACAGCGGAATAACAAATGAACAGCTCTTGATGCAATGGTACCTGCTGCCAAACTAGAATGAGATTAAAATTATATTTGCAGAAGGAAATGCAAACTTTAAAGTATGCATGTGAAATAACACTGGAAAGGTCAAACGGAATGAAGATGTTGCATGTGAGAAGTCTTTTTACTGCCTACCCAATGGAGAGGAAATGGCACAATGCAGGAAGGCTATTTAGAACAGGCAGATGGGCTGTGACATAAACCCGAGACAGTTCATCTGCTCCATGTGTAATCACTGTGTTTGAAACCATTTTCAGACAACCTTCCTGAGTAATCACATAAGGAACTGCTGAAATGCTAATCGAGGGAAGGATTTGAAAAGGATTCAGATAAATCAGTTACAAACAGTGCTCTGGCCAGCAGTCAGTGAATCACTGAGCAACATGTAGTGATTTTTCAGGAAGACTAACTGTCATATGAGCCTTTTAGACAAATAATCAAATAGTAATGCTAAACCTCACAAGTAAATTACCCTTCCCCAAAGACCATGGGATCTGCTTTGGTTCATTCCCTTACAAAGCTGGAGACTCACTGTATCAGTCAATGCCATCGCAGGAAACTCTGAAGTTAATTATTTTGGTGAACAACCACATTTGAAACAGGACTTTAGCCTTCTGTGAGCAAATACACTTCCACAAAATAAAGGCTAGTTATCAAGTTTTTGAAAACAAGAAAACTGGGCATCAGAAAGTCCCTCCTTTCTCCTGTATAAAGACAGCATGTCCTAAACATAACCTGAAACCTTGTGCCAATCCTGTTGGACAGGAGTTTGATTATGAACTTCTCTCAGGTCTCCATACACACTTATACCCAGTGTTCAGAAAAGGCAGCTCTCCAAAGCTCATGTGAAGACACTGCATATCTCAGCCACAGGATTCTTTTCTACTCTTATATAGAAGCGATATGTACAACCTTCTGCATTGAATACCAACCCAGAGCTGTGGCCATTCCATGTGTTCTTTGCATTAAAATAAGCTTTCTGTCTTAGCAGGTTCTTCAATATTTAAAATTCATTTTGCAACTTACACAGCCCTCTTCACCATGGCATACCATTCCCAGCAGCCAGGCACAAATGCATAGTGTTTTGGAGGCTGAGGTAAATTCACTAACTTACATGTGAGCTGTTCTATGCCTGTTGTCCTCAGGGTCTATGAAAGTTTTCAGGGATTTTAATTTTTAAATTTAACTGAACCAGAGCAACCAAGAAACTATCTCCCAGGCCACGTAGAAAGTCTCTGCCAGGAAACCAAAACAGATATTAAGGTAATGCTCTAAACACAACCAAAGCTTACTTTTCCTTTCTTATTCTTCCCTAAAAAAAATCTATGAAATTTCTCCGCTCCCTTTTAAATCCCTGCCTTTCTACCCATTATAATCCTGCCCAAACCCCTTGTGCCTACCAAATATTCTACATCCCTTCTGCTCTGCTCTTCAGGTAACTACTGAGCACAGAAGCTGCTTGGATGATAGCCATCAACCTAGCCCTCTTTGCTCTGTGGTTTACACAGCTCTTGCAAGGAGTACATACTCACTCATGAAAATGAGAACAGATGTGAAAAAAATTACAGCTTCACCGCCTGTTGTTAGTGTAATGGATTTAATTACTGGCAGACAGCTTGAATTATTTTGAGGTCTTTTACAAAAGGAAGATTTTATTTTTTTCCCCTGTGGGAAATCCTTGTTGAGAACACTGTGGTTCCAGAAAGGCAATTCACTACAGGGGACAGCCTTGTGCCTCTGGTTCCTTACAGATTCCTCCCTGCCAGGAATTTTCGCTTGCACCATTCTCTGATGTGTTAATTATTTCTTTGCCTAATTGATCTGATGAGTTTATCTCAATTATATACTTCCAAACTGTCCATAAACTGACCACAATTTCAGCAGTTGCTTAGCCCACCATGCTGATATTTATCCTTACAGTGACCTGCATTTTTGCTAACATCATTCACGCTGAAGAGAAAAAGTGGTAAAGCTCAAACCAAATTCACTCCAGGTACTCATTGCAACTTGAAAGATAACAGTAAATACATCCTATGTAGGCATTTTTTCATTCCAGGTCTGACCTTGTTCAGTGAAATCGTTTCTACTCAACATCTATATGGATATCCGAAATTTTCTGTATTGCCACTAATAACTGTGAGACAATGGATTTAATTGAGCACTAGCATGTTTGAGCTAGATTGTATCCTCAGTATGTGCTTCAGGCTGGGAGAGTGGGAAGGAATATGCTTATTTGAACCATGATTGAGTGGCTGTTGAATTCAAGATGTTAACCTGAGTTTTTTGACTAGGGATTGACCTAGTAGTATCCAATCAGAGAAGGTAAAGGGCAAGAAGAAAAAGGAAGCTCTTGTGCTAGGCACTGTATTCACTAGTGAGAGAATTTTATCTAGGATCTGGAACTGTTATAGAAAATTTTGACTGAGCCCTTCATTATCTGCATCAACTGAAAAGATCATTGTGGATACTCTTCATTCCTCTCTGGTTAGGAAAAAAAAAAAAAGTCAACTCCTGTGCCCACAAGAAACACCTAATTTCTACATGTTGTAACAAAATGGTTCCAGGAGGTATTTAGTGAAAGCAGACAACACGAGATGGACAACTGTAGGTATGTTTGTCACACTGAAAAATACCACTGTGTAAATAATTATCTCAAGACACCACTAGAGATACCACTGTCAGTTTAAAAAAGACTTGCTTAGTTAAGTGAGAACTGTTGGAAGAGCAGTCAATGGCAGAAACCTTTGATCCCAGAGACAATGAGTAAGCAAAACACGGAACCAGCTAAAAGGCAACACTAATGGCCTGACCTCAGCAAGCAAGTACAGCAGGTGATGTACATGTCAAATCACAACACATATGCTGTTGAATTGTTGCAAAAATAAGAGATAGAAGAAAGAGAGAAAGCAAAACCAAATGGAAGAAAAGGAATGAGACTACATCTTTAGATTATGCCTTCTTTCTCGCACTTTTCTTTCAGTTTTTCTCTCCAATCCAAATTTTCTGCGTAGAGCAGTGTATTTCATTTTCATTACCATCATTGTCAGCTACACTGGAAGGTCATTTGTGCTATCGTTATCAGCACTGCCTTATTGACTGCAGTATGCAGCTCAGCTTTTGCTGGTCTTTTGCCTAGCAAGCTCTTCTCAGTCCAATTTTTTGTCATTATAGGGCCATTGATAGGTTTTTTTGTGTAGTGAAAAAAAAAAAAGACAAAAGAGAGAAAGAGAAGAAAAGAAATGTAGAAAAACCCCAAGCTTCTTTAAATTCAGCTGTCTGCTCTTCAGGAAACTGATCACTCCTCCTGAAAAGCGGTATCAGGGGTTGCTTAGCAATAGAAAGATGGCATCCTGGCTGTCAGATCGCTTTTTCAGATTATTTCCTAGATAAGTACAATAATTTCAGGGAAGCATCTTATGTGGCTGACTGCACCCTTGCAATGTCTAGGTTAACACAAGGAGAAATGCTATGCTTCAGCTACTTGTTCTGCAGCTGTTGCCATCTCTTTTCTGGGGAACTAAAATGCAACAACTAAAATGCTTTTACCTGGGATCACCTCCAGCTAACATTATTTTAAAAATAATGTTAAAAAATTAAAATTAAGTAAAAAAAAATAAATTTCCTCGTTATCACAGGGAAAGAGAAAAAAAAGCCAGTTACTCCTTAGACCTGCATTTCTGCATGTGGCCATGCAGTGGCACAGGAGACCAGGAATCTCTAGAACCGCGCAAGCAATTTGGTGATTCTGAGGCGGGACTTTGCTCAGGTGTGAGCCTGACGAATGACTTACCCCTTAATGCTGGTGCTGGTGCGCCTTCCCACGACAGCCGTGATGCCTGTTCGCCCTGCGCTGATGGGCTCCGGGGCTCGGACCCGCCAGCACAGCTCGGCTCCAGCAGCCCACGGGCCGGGTGTGTGTCCTTAGGGGGCGAGAGGCAGAGGGTGT
>VYXB01000185.1:509201-638375 GCA_013397135.1 Pachyramphus minor
CATTTCGCTATGCAAAGCTGATGGGCAGCATCGTTTATGGGACGCTCTGCTACAGCTCCTGTGAGAGTTATCTGCCCCCCACTGCTGACCCCCGGGCAGGGCGGGAGCTGCTCGCTCAGGCACATCTGACTGACTTGCCCGACTGAGTGCTGCTCCTGGGGTTAGTGCTGCTGCGGCAGTTTTGGCAGGCCTGCAAAACCTATTGGCTGCTCTGGGAAATGGCAGCAATTTCTTTCCTAGCCTGGGAAAGTCTCAGAGTCCCGTGTACTGCAGTTACAAACTGTGCAGGTATTGCCTCCGTTAACCAGGCTCCTGGACTCAGAATACCCTTTTCACATGTGGTAAGGAGCAGGTGGTCCTTGGTACACAGGGGAACCATCTCAGGGCAGATCTTCGTCAGGTGTCAGGGGAATGCAAAAGCTGCCTCATTCAGGTGAGGAGGGCAGTGTGATAAGGGCTGTGTCCCTCAGAGAGATCCTGGAGAGAGTGGCAATGCTGTGGCAGCAGCACCCTAGTGCACTTGCAGGGCAGCACTGGTGAGGTCCCTGTAAATACATAAATGGAAGATGAGTCCATTGTGTGCAGCCCATGCTGGGATGCTCATGCTTGCTGTGCTTCAAGAGATGTTATGCTTCATACCTGGATAATTTCTACTTCAGGAAACATTCCTTCCCTTGGGTGTTCCCCCGCAGCAGGGTGAAGGGGAAGAGCCTGTGTGAGGATACTTACTGGCTTTGGCTGAGTTTTATTTCAGGCTTTTACATCTCCTCAGAGTGAATGAAACAGGTCTAATTTTAGAATTAATTTTTGGTTTAGAAATTGATCTTCCTTCCCATTTTCCTAAGTCTAAGATTTAGAAATCAAATCCAAAGGAAAAAAGCTGAAAAGAAGCATTGAATTCTGACCCCTTTCACTGCCAACATCACTCCTACTGCCTTTTCCTTCAAGCAAAAGAAGACACACACAGGAGTTTATTCTGAAGGCACAGATATGTCATCTGTAGAGCACAGTAATAAACAAGTGTCCAGGCTTTGGAATAGTTTATTCTGGTCCAAAGACTGATAAAAGGTGTAACTACACAATCAGCTGGTTCAAATTATCCCTAATGATAACCCCTATGCCAGGAACTTCATGCCTCTGTGATTAAGCCCTTGTGCTCACCACAAGGACACCACACACGTCCCGTCGTGTGGAGCCAGTCACGATTACACGCAAGTGAGGACACACCGACCCTCCAGGTGGCGTTAGAGTCGTATTCTCCTGCATTTCTTTTTCTCTCAATGTTACCCAAAAGCTGTTTTGATTCTGCACAGCAAGAGCTGACGATTTAGAATTTATATGTAAACACTGCATTTCTTTACAGTATTTATTTATAGTGACAACGACTGAGTGTATATATAGATGTATATACATCTATTCAAAACATATGTCTTTGTGTCTATGCATAGATACCCACATCTACTTCTCACTGTAGCTATGCAAGCTACATGTCTGCATTCTGCTCTGCTGTGCCTGGGCAGAACTCTGCTGCAGATGAATGAGGAAGGTGTCCTGCTGGGAAGTAATGAAGAGGGATGACAGCAGTTTAATTTCTAATTAATTAATCCATCATGATTAACTTCTGATATCGAAGCAATTGTGTTTAATGTCTGCTGAGTGTCTGATCCAAAGACAACTGTAGTCAGTATTGCAAAGGAGAACTGATCCAGATTGGGTGCTCCACTGGAGATGGTGCTCCAGTGTTTTTGCAGCAGGGAATTCTGCGGATGCACAGGGTGGCCTCCCTTCCCTCACCCTTCTCCATGCTGGTTTCCAGCCAGCTCCAGAGCAGGAAAACAGGGAGACAGGCTAAAGGGAAATATAGTTGTAACAACAAACTAAAAGGATGCTCTTCTTCCCTCTTGCTCCTTGTAAAATATAAAAGTGTGTGCTGAAAGCAGGTGTAGCACTACCAAAGAAATACAAACTTTAAATCAAGTTGTTCCTCTGCAGTGAGCACTTTTTCTTGGCTGTACTCACACTGAAGTGGATCAGGAATTTTTCCAATGCATTATAGATTCTACAGCAATGTAAGATACATCAACTGCAGTTTAGATTAGGAAAAATGACTGAGTGACAATACATTATTATTATGAGTTTACTTCTTCGTATAACCCGAAGTGGCAGAGTTAACAGCATATTTGCCTCAGGATGCCATTTGGACTTTGACATGCCTTCTGGCTGACTGTCGCCTCACCCACAGTGCACTAGGGTTTACATTTGCTGTTCTGAATCTTAGATTCCTGCAGACCCCTCAGAAGTGTTCTGATTCACTGTCCCTTGGCACATGTGAGTTGGTGAGCAGCCAATAAAACACAAGACACTTTTGGTAAAATATGGTGGTTTTTTTATGAATTAATAAATTATATAGCTGACCTAATATCTTTGAATGTTAAAAGTGGAGTTTTAGCTTGAACATGAAATGAAAATCAATGGCTGAAAAAATATTCCAAAATAACACCACGGAAACCAGATGAAATGAGTTAATGTATAATTCAAACAGTATAGCTGGGAGCAACACTTCTATTTCAATACTATGAATGTTTCTAAATCAAAACCAAGTTCTGATGTTTGATTTCTTTTTTTTAAGCCTATTTTTTGTTGTTCTTGGAGATATGAATGGTAATTAAACGCAATAGTGAATTATGAAGCTATTAAGAGCTGATATTAAAAATGAAATAATGGAAGTCTTATGATTTATGTTACTGAGCTCCTAAGGCACATTTAAAGCAAACTCACTGAGAAATTCATGCTACTTCCCTGTCAGCCATTTTATTCAATACAAACCTCATTTGCTGAATATAGCTTACCAGGTTCCAGTTGATACTCAGTTTAAAATTTAGTTTGTGGTATGGGTCAATAGAGTGACTTTTGAGAATTATGTTGTTAGTAGCCTCAGGTGGAAACTACACTAGAGCTTGCTAAAGGCTAGTATTTTATCCTGCAGAAGAAAAAGTGATGCATTTTGTGTGGCTCTTCAAAGTCAGAGATTGGAACAGTCCATTTATGCAGCCGTGTTTGGAATCATGAGAGGACCCACTTTCTGTTATTAATTTATAAAAATTTCACGTGTTGCACAAAGATATTTTTCTGAGGCCTTGACACTATCCATCAATAAAGAAAGATGATATAAATTACTCAGCACTGTAGAGACAAGGGCAATTACTGAATATCATCCCACCTTAACAGGCAAACAGATAATTTTCTGTATACTGATACAAATGACATGGATAGTTTGTTCTTTGAAATGCCATGATGCAAAAAGAAAGAATATATTTGTTGTGGTTTGTTTGGTCTCTGGGAAACTAGAAAATCAACATAAAAACTAATGCATGTTCTCCTTTGGCTAATACTGAAACCCTAGGGGACAGGTTAACTGCTGGAAAGCATTCTGCATCAGAGGGATTTAATTCATAGAGGCTTCTTTTCTCGCCTTTAAAGAATTACCAAAAAAAAAAAAAAAAAAGTTAAAACCAGATTTTTGCACTGTCCCAGTGATACAGATGGGCTGTGGATAGACTGAAGGTATGCAGGGGACCATCATTCAACTTGCATCAAATGAACCAAAAAAACAGAGGAGCAGAAAACTCTGCTTCATTACCTACAACCTTCTTTTCCTACCAAAAAAGCAGCAACTCCAAAGGACTGGCTAGTCGCACATGGGTTACAAATTATCATTGTCACAATCACTTTATTCCCTTTTCCTTCTTCACACTTTAAAACCAAAATCAGATCATATGCAACTAGATAACAAAATCTAGATAAGAAGATGGCTTCACAGAGAATAGGATGCATACCAATGCTGATGTTGCTGGTATTGAAACTGATGATACCTTATCAGGAATTATTATATATCTTTTTTCGTGGCAGGGATATTTTATCTGGGAGTGCTGTGCAGATAATATTTTGAGGTTTGCACATAAACATCCATTGAAAGGAGAAGCTAACAGGTCAAACTGCTCCTTACTGCAGAAGAGAAAGCATTGAGGTTCAACAATAAAACTGAGGATGTATACTGACCCAGGAAGGAACTTGGTGAAAATTGGAGTTAGAGAAAAATAATAAAAAAGATAGAAACATAGCTTACCCTGTGTATCTGGTAGCTCACATGTCATTCAGCTTCTGTCCCCAGACGCCTTGAGGAGGGAAAGTAGGACTTGGCACAGAGGAGTGGCTGGAGTTTGCAAAACAAATAATCGTTTGTTGTAAAACACTGCTGCTCTTCCTGTAACAAAGCACTCCTTGGCTGTGACTGCTGCTTACCACATAAAAGATAACCTTCCTCTTACTCTGTTTACCTGTTCATTGTTTTTCTCCTCCAACTGTTGTTTCACCTACAAGCAGTTTGAAGGAAGTATGATATCTCTGGATGATATATTTTGAAAAGATCCCAGTGCTGTGAAGCCCAGGTGCCCAAAGGAAATGTTTATGCAATAATAAAACGTAGTGACAAAACAAAGAAGTGCAGTCACAAAATGTTAAGGACAAATACAACAGCCTTAACTGTTTCCTTTTGATTTCCTTTTTTTGATGGTCCTGATTGCACTGATCTCTGGGAGATTGCTTGGTTGGGACCGAGCCAGTCACCAGCAGCTCTGTAGGAAACAGTAGATAACCTTTTATTTTCCTTAATTAAGCTGGAGTCTGGGAGGTTCATACTCTCAAGCTCCTGCATTAAAATCCTGACACAGGATTTGCCTAGATATATCTTTAATTATGATATCTTACTGACTTCACAGTGATGCAGCTTACTGAGTGCATTTGTATTGACAATTTGGAGTTGCAGCTGGTAACTGGAATCTGGGAAGTTAAAAAAAAAAATGCATCAGGGAGACAAAATGTAACACAGACACATTTCTTTCATAATGCATGCAATGCTTAGAATTTTAGCCTGGAGAGGTGGAGTGATGGAGTCACCAAATCTTTGCATTGTCTACTAGAAGTTAAACCTGCTAGGAGGTGACCAAACTATAGCTAGAGAGGAAAAAGCAATGTTCTCATAAATTTGTGTATCTGAAAGGAGCATGAATATTATGATAGAAATTAAAAATGCTCCAAACAAAAATATCTTTGAAGGTCTGAAGCCTGCACCAACCCTGAGGATACATGTTATTGCTCTTATTGTTATTTCTAATAATATTACTGGAGAAGTAAAGAATCTAGGATGATATTAATGAGAAATTATAGCAGAGATTGTGGGTCCAGAGGTATTGGTGTCATTTAGGATCTATGCTGCATATTTAAAAGGCACCAGAACTTTTTCTAAAAACATTGATTAGATTATTGTTTCATTTTGCTCACAATATCATACCTTTTGGGGTTTTTTAAAGAATACTTTGTTTCCTCCTGTTAATTCTCCTCATTTTCCTGTCCTCAGATCTCGCTTATTGGCAGGTTTTGCTCTTATCTAATTCTATGGAGCTGTTGTGTGTCCGTTCATACTCTCAATCACCTTGAGCAACGTGCCTTTCAAAGCAAAGCATCTTTGCCCACTACAGCTCCACTACTGCACTTTGTTTGCCTGTCACTGCCTTGGTTTATTTTCTGCTTAAAGTATCAGTTCTGCCCCTGAGCAAATCCTAATGGATATGGTGACAGGCTGCTCCTCACCGGGCAGATGAGACCTGCAGAAATAAAGCTTGATCACATTCCCTTGATCTTTTCCATAGGGTCTGAGCAGAATTCAAGCATAGGGAAAGAGGGTCATGTTTTTGCTCAAAAATAATTTCTGATAAAGTAAAATAATGTAAGTGTATTATCTTTCATTTATAAATGGAAGTTCTTTTATCCTGACTTTGTGAGCTTTGATCTCCTGCACAGGTGACTGTACTGTTTTAAGTGACTTTCGGTAGCAGCAAACTGCCATTGTGCTGTAAGAGACACTGAGATTATCAGGTAGATCCTCCTGGATAGCTGGAAATCTTGTCAAATGCTGGCCACACTGTGCAAATCTTTCTAAATTGCACACAAAGTAAGTCTGACACTACCCGTGGCAGCGTACTGCTGATCTGGTCTTTAGTTTGAAACAACAGCTCATGTACAGGTGGTTTTGCAGGCTGCTCTCTTTAACCTAAATGTTAATAGTTATAGAATGGGAATATTTGTCATGGTAACAATTCTTTTGACAATCAGAAGGAGCAACAGTGTTATAAATAACACAGCTTCCATGGTTAAGTGTGCAGATTTTACAATCCTTATTCAGCCAAATCTTTCAGACTGGTGAGTAAATACATTCCACGAGAAAACCTAGCTGAGGAAGCATTGCAAGGGTAGGTCAAGCAGCTCCACTCTGAAGGGTGCTTCATAGTGATGAACATTGTAGGAAATCTTCTTAAAAAGTTATAATTGTCTAGATGTGTATTCATCAGCTAGTTCTTCTCTCTCTTTTTTTTTTATATTATAGCTATAGATATAGATGTCTAATATCTAATGGTAGTCCAAAAATCACTGAAAATATAGTTTTAAAATGTAAGAGTTGTAGAACCTATTCATATATAGTAAAATCTAACTCAAATATAGTTCATAGCTGTTTTGTTGTGTGGAGATGACCATTAAAACAACATGTATGTCATCAACAGCTCAGTTAGTAAAATGCAGCGAGGGACAGAAAAGAAAATTGATTTCTAGAAGTTTCAAAATGGCTTGTGCTCTGCTTGCCTCCTGAGATTTTGAGGCTCTGAAAGCACTGGATTAACACCCTGGGGGTCCTGTCTTCCCCTTAGTGGAAATGTTTCAGTGACATTTTATGTTGCCTTTGGAAAATCTGACATGCAGACGTCTTTGAGAATACTATCTCTGAAAATATAGAAAACTCTATTTAACTATTAAGTACTTTATGAGGATTAATAATCCTGTTGATAAAAGTACCAGTGACAATTTCCTGTCAGACAGGACACTTTAATCCTCTGTTTGAATGCCCTGTAGTTAGATGGTTGGTTGTGCTAAGCATGAATTACAACCAAATTCACTCACAGCACTTGGTATTTTCAGGTGTAGTATGTTCTTGTTAGAGTTTATGGGACCTATGTAATAGGACTGGTGTCCAAACTGCCATGCTGAGACAAAGAAAAACAAACCTCCTTAAGGAAAAATAAAATAACAGATCTTCTCTAGGGAAGATACATTTGCTCCATTTCAAAGAAAGTCATGCTTCAGTTATCTTACTGACACTGAACAGGTCTGTCCCTGTTCAGATTTGTTGCTGACATTGTAGATGACCTGTTACTGATAGAGGAGGGGAAAAAGAACTTAATGTTGTTATGGAGAACACAATGTACCACAGAGAAACACGATGTACTATCAGCTATTCTAAGAGAGAAATCAAGGTTGCTACCTGAGATGTCTATGAGAAAAATTAACAGTATGGGGGGGGGAAAAAGTGTGCAGGACTTCGTGGTTTGTTCTGTGAGAATGAAAAAAGGAGTGGGGACTTTGGTTCAGAGTAAAGTCCTTGTTTACAGACCCATCAGGGAATGAATCCAGCAGTGGCTGAACACAGCTTCACACCCAAGGGTGTGGGCATCAATTCTGTCCATTTTAAGGCTACTTCACATGCACACAAACCTGCTGGTGACAGCACCTTAACATTGGCTTCAACCTGGATGTAAGAGTGACCTTCCAAAGGCACCCCAATCATTTAGCAGCAGGAGCAAGGGGACAGGGCTGTTTTTTTTAGACACTAAAAGGCAACACAGTACAGAGTTTACAGTAATTTTATCAACAACAATTTTTTTGTTCTTGTACCCTCTGGCACCTGTCCTCAGTTTAGCCAGCTGCACCTTAAAACTGATCAGATTTTTATTGTAATAGGATATTACTGCTGGAAAGCAGCCTGAGAGTCCCAAAGTTATGGTAAACTGAATTCTAATTCCAATTGGCATTCAAAATGCTCTTATATTCAGCATTTAAAAACGCACTTTTGTGCTCAGCTCTGCCCTTCTGCCTAAGCATCCATCCCTGCAGCTGCCATATATCTCTTAAGTTTATAGCAAGCAAGACTATTCTCTCTCAGCCTCTATTGTGGCGGACAACACAAGCTAAGCTTATCACTCCCTTTGTGCCAAATTAGCTCCTCTTCTCCTGCTCGTCCCATAAACACTGTTCTTCCTCTGCTTCAGTTTACACTCATTTTCTCTAACATGGGTTGTCAGGAATGCATGGTGAGCATCAGTATATCAAAAGGACTTTGAAGAACAGCACCAGAATCACAGAATACCAGCTTGGACGGGACCTTAAGGATCATCTGGTCCAACCTTTCTTGGCAAAAGCACTGTCTAGACAAGATGGCCCTGCAACCAGTTGATCTGAATCTTAAAAGTGACCAATGTTGGGGAATCCACCACTTCACTGGGGAGAATATTGCAATGGCTAATGGTTCTCATTGTGAAAAATTGTCCTTATTTGTCCAGTTGGAATCTCCCCAGGAGTAACTGGTACCTCATCTTTTTCACATGACTCCCTGTAAAAACAGTCTTCATCTTCTTTGTAGACACCTCTTAAGTACTGCAACATGGTGCACACTAATAATTCCTTGTCACTGGGTGTCCTTCCCCATGCCATGTTCAGAAATGCTTTAAAGTAAACACAGCTGTTTGGTGGAATCTGGAAGATACCCTGCCTGTGGCAGCATATATCAACCTGGTGCTAAAGAGCATCTGTAAAAAAGACTTTGAGAGAAAATTGCCTTCAGAAATGCCGACCAAAATCCATGTCTAGTGTTCCCTCTCTACGCTGCTGCAGATTTATATCAGGTTTTATATTTCCACTACATTTACAGGGCCAGGTTCTTGGACAGAACTAGATGATTGTTGTAGGTCCCTTCCAACTCAAACCATTCTCTGATTCTATGATACAATATTGGGTAGGATTAAAAATATAAACACAGATGTAGGACAAAATTTTATGTCAAAACTCTGTTCTCCATAATTGTAGGGCTTGGATCAACCCTTTACTCCTACTGGTGTCTGTCATGCCAGCTGGGTATGGGCACAGTGCAGAAAAGGCATGGTGTTTAGACCTCATATAAGTGATGGCAAACACAATTTTCAAGATAAATTTTAAATTGTTTTCTGGGTAGCTTTTACATTCTCTCCCTTGCACAGTACCTACTGAGCTCTGATCAACAGCCATGCTACAGGAACAATATTTTTTGATTTCTTTTACCAGTGTGTTTTCCAGATCGACTGCAGAGCCTCAGCTCTTATAACCTAGTGTCTCTGCAGTGACTTCAGTGATTTAAAAGAGGACTTTGACGTGCTGCAAACCTAGAGTTAGAACATCATGACTTGGAAAAAATCTAAAATTAAATTTTAATTTAATTTTTTATAGAAGTTCTCTTTTCAAATTCACATCTCATTGCACAATCCAACACAACAAGAAGAGAGAAGGAAATGCATAATGTCTTTAGGAAAAAAAAGAAAGATTATTATTACTATTAAAAAAAATGTTGCTCTGTGGCAATAGTTACTGTTTCTTTCCCTGGAAAGTACTCTAAAAAGTCCTGTGTTATGATTATGGTATTTCCCCTTCCCCTTTACTTAGCTGCTCAATATACAGAACACCATGAAATATATGCATTTTACAAAATGGCTGTTGCTATGGTGACTTCATATATTTAATTGGAGAAAAAATAACTGAATAAGCTTTCATTTACAAGCCCACAAAAGGTGCTTTGATAGCCTTAAGTCAAGGAATGCTTTCTTTTCCTTTGCTACCCTTCTAGTTCCTATTTTCGTTTTGGTATATATTCACAAAACAAATGTTCCCACTTAATTTGCTATCCTTTTTCTGTCTGTATTTGAACAGAAATGGTTTTTAGGAAATCCAGAATGAAGACTTTCACTTGAGATAAGAATGGTGGCCTTTATAGGTTTCTTGTTACAATAGCACCGATGTCTGAATGGGCTGCATTTTGTGCTTTAACCAGGACAAATTGGTACCCTGAGCACACACAGCAATATTAAAACTGCAAAAGAAAAAGCCTGTACTCCTCAGCTGTGACCGATCATTCTTCCTTACAAATGTCTTCAGTGTCTAGGACTGATCTGCTGAGTTTGGGATAAGTGAATATACTGCTTTTTAAAGATACCCCAACAACTATTTCTCATTTACACATAGATGAGTTAAAATAGCTCGATTGAAGTTAAATGGGATTCTTCAAAAGTCTCAGCTCCAGCCTATTTGTTTTTGGGGAAGCAAAGTCTGTGCACATCTAACTTTTGCAAGAACAGTTGTGCAAATCAGCCAGAACCATCAGCTATGTTTACACTTTCACAAGTTGCCAATTTTTTTAAAACCTGAGCTATTTGCTCATTTTTGGAAAAAAATATTTTTATTGGAAAAAATATTTTTTCCAATATTTTTAAAACCCTCCTATTTGCATTTCTTTCTTTTTGGAAAACTGTCAAATATATTCCCTGAGTAATCTCTAGAAACCAAACTTCAGAGATTTCAGCAGAAATTCTGTTTCCTGACAACCACTACACATGAGGCTTGGTGGAGTTCTGCTCCTCCCCTGACCAGCAGTGCTCCCTCCTAGAACAGCTGATAATTGCAGCACAGATGGGGGAGAAGAGAAACTTCAGCAGACTGACATAAAGAGGTCTGGGCTGGATTGCAAACTCTCCAACTCTGAGCATGGCAAATTACTCCAGCCCTGATCTAGCCTCTGGATAGATGGCTGATGGGGTAAAGTGAGGGCTCAGCCATATGGTGAAGCCTGATGGCCCTGTGTTCTACCATATGCTTTAACATTGCTCATGAAATTCCTTAATAAATTAATACTAAATTAAAGGGCTATTTTACAGTATCTAAATACAGATTTAATCACTGGATTGGCTGATTTGGCTCACTACTATTTTCAGTCCCTGGATCATTTTTTCCAAAACCACCACTAATTCTACAGAATAAAATAGCAGTATTTGTATAAAGATATAAATGTGAGATCTCTGAATTTCAGTGTGCTTACAAATACTCCAAAATGCCTAAAAGCAATTTACAGGTGTCACAGAATTAGAATATTCACTTGGTGGTTTCTGAATGCTTGTGAGATTCTAATGTTTGTTCAGTTTCTCTGTGATCTCTTTATTTGATTTTGAACTACGTCTTTAATATGGAACAAAAAATCTATGAAATTTAACTAATATGTATTGTATCAGAAGACGGATCATAGCTGTTAGATGGGAGTTTATGTCTTGGAAAGAGACAACTTTCTTGATGAAATCAATGACAATTCTTGAATTGATACCTCAAGGTAGAGGAAGCTACGGCAAGTATTGAAATTAAGAGAGCCTTAGAAGCAATTGCAAAGATGTAAAAGAGATGTTGAAAGACTTTATATGGCTTTACTCATAAAGGAGTCTGCCACTAAGCAAATTTGCAGATTGCTCTGGTTGCTGTATTAATGGCAATAAATTTTTAAATCCTCGGAAGATTAGTATCATTGTATCCTGACTGCTGCACCTTTGGAGTGACTCTAATAATGATTTGAAAATCAAGTTATCCACTAAAATCCAATCCTCACATGGGGGCCCCAATCAGTCTGGGGACGGGAAGGAAGGTTGCAATACAGGAACTTGCCCAGGGAAAACCAGAGTTGAGGTACTTACCATGTGCTGAGACTCCTCAGAAAATGTTCCTCCAGAATGGAACGGTGCATAGCTGTTTTTCAGAGGTTTTGAGAGCTGCATACATTCACTGTGGAGGCGAGGGTACTATTGTGTTCAATATTCTATTAGATTCTGCTGGATTCCTTCATGATGTGCTGGAAAAAGTAGTTCTTTTATATTGTTCTGTGTTTGTGTTTTTTTTAAAGAAATCAACAACTCAAACAAGTGGGAATTATGCTTCCCACTGCACCTTCGTGGGAGCTTGGGAATTGTTGATACACACAGACAAGCATTGGGATAAAGAATAATAAATGTAAATAAACTGTGAATTGAATATAAAGCATACATCAGCTATTCTGCGTAGAACTCACGAACAGTTTCATTTGTCTTTCACGAAGGGTCCCTTGTGTCCAAGTGGGTTCATCCATGTCTTCAAGAGCTTGAACTGCACTGTGTAAGCACTGGAGTCTCATGCTGTGCTTCTCTGCTGATTTCCCAGAGCAGATACACTCCAAATGAGGCTGTGAAAAAAGAAAAGCTTGAAAACAAGTCTGACTTCTAGTAGTGTTTCAGGTAGATTTGTGGGGTGAGGAATTTTTTTTTTTTTTAATTTTATCAGATTAAACCCAAGAAATTAAATGTTCTAAATCTATTCTTCTATTATGGTATCTCTTTCTACAGACATACTATTTTTATTTGATAACTTGTCAATTGTAGGGACTCTGAGGGAAAAGAATGAGTAATTTTTAGATCTTTTACCCTCTGCAAGTTATCTGAGATGTTGTAGAAAAAGGGTATTAACAGAGACTGTAAGCTTTGCAGCTCAAATTCTTCTCCATGGTCTTCACTTTGCCCTTGCTCCTGGGCCCTGTGCAGTTGTCACAGGGAGACAGGTGCTGAGCTGGCACTTTCTCTACCTAAAACTTGATTCTGTTTTCCATTTTAAAATATGCATAGCAAAAACTGTACAAACTTCAAAAAAAAAAAAGCTAACTAGAAATTCTCAGCTTCAAATAACAATGTTTATTCCTAATTAAGACAAATTTTAAAGATATAGCAGGCAGTTTTAAAGGGCTGCAGTTACAGATCTGTTTCCAGATTCCTATTTTACATTTCAATGCCAGATATTAAGTACTTTTCTTTATTTTAAAAATTTATATAGTCCCGTTGTCTTCAAGTGAGTCTACTCCTGTGTTTAAAGCCCTGGATGAATCTGGCCTATATTTAAAAAATTGCATTATGCATGAGGAAACTCTCAAGACATGTCCTGTTATCTCTTGTGGAAATATTTGAGTTAGGTCAATGTCAACAAGACCCACAGCTTAATACCTGTGTAAGACACAGAGCTTTACAGAGCAACAGACATTAATTTAAGTTGCAAATATGATAATAACATGGAATAACAGTTCTAAAAGATTATTTATCCATATGTCTTATGCACATTATGATTTTCCTATAAATTTGGAACTGATATCTTCATTAATAGTTTTGCAGTATTTTATGTCACCAGATAAAATTAGTTTTAATGAACCGTCACTTTTTCCAAAAGGTCTCTTGCAATGTGCAAGCAGAATTTTTGCAGACTGTTTCAACATTTTTTTACTTTTTTCTTAGAATAGATTTCATGGGTTGTCAGGACTCTTCCATGAATTGTGGGGTTCGGCTACAAGGTTAATCTGGAAGCTGTACACTTCACCTGTCTGTGGCATGGGCAAAAAAGTTTTTCATGCAAGTCCTAGAATAATTTTATCTGATCTCAGTGAGGACAGTTTTGTTTCAGAAGAATTGCTCCATTTTGCAGGTAGCCTGGTCCCAAGAAAGCATGAAAATATGGCCATGTTTTGGCTCAGCTTTACATAGTCCCACTTATTTCAGCCCCTTGACAAGAAACTGAGTAACAATTATTACACACATTACAATTGAACAAACTCAATTTCTGTTACTCCTTAAAAGCTGGAGAAAAAAAAGTTATTCTAAAGGATTTTATTCTTGGGCTTGTCAGAACTCTGTGAATAATTTAAGTTCACTGAAATCCTGTTTGAAGATGTCACGATCTTCTTATCATCACTGAGTTTTGGAAGCTGGAATAAGTTATTCCCTGCTAGAAAAAAACCCTCAAACCCAACAAACCAATGACAGTAATGATGGTTCATTCAAAGAAGATAGATCCTACCTTTTTCTTGCTGGAAATTTCACCTTCTTGTCTGATTTCCATTGAATTGCTTCGGAAAATAACGAAGTCTGTATAACAGAGAGACATATACACAACTTCAAAAGAAATTATTTATATTGAATGCCTGCAGATTACACCAATGTTATATATTCCCTCTGTATATAGCTCCATGTGTTTCCTGCTCTATATTTTCCTACTGTTATTTTACAGTGGAGAATGGGCTTAATAAATAGATAGGATATATATATTTATAAAGAGAGGCAAGATTTCAGAAATCCACACTCAGAAACCTATAACCAAACTCTTAATATTTTCTTGAAGCTGTATGGCTTCATTGAACTATGGATTGCCATAATAATATTTGACTGTTCAACAGAGCTGGGTGATGAGCTGTAAATCCATGAGGAGTCATAGCTGGAAATGTGCTTCAGCTTTGGTTTCTATCATTCTTGGCTTTAATATATTGTGTGGTTGTGTTTTAGGCTCATTTCTATTCCACTTGTTTTGAGAGAAAGTCAGAATAGTAGAAAAAGCAAATGAACAGTTTAAATGTAGCATTTAAAAATTGCTATGACATAAAATCCACACATTAAGACCAAAATGGAAGAAGCTAGCTACTTTTGATACACTGCCTTCTGCTGGGTTTCGTTTTCCCAAGCAAAAGAAAACTCATAAAGAAATGAACTGCAGAACTACATTTCAGGCCTGAAAACTATCACAGATCTTTGAGCTGCATAAAACTATGCATACAGCATGGAGTGGAACAGAGTATTAAGGATGTAATTACAGCTATTTAATGTGATCAACATCGTTTGACTGTCTTCATGGGAAAAACAGGCAAATTAAGGTATTGCATCAGCAAAGGTCTAGTCTAACACATCGTTCCTTGTTTGCAAACTTTGCCATTAGAGATATTTTTCAAACACAATTTCCTAAGGTTGGATATCTGTTTAAGGTCTGAAGATACCACTTTTGCTAATTGAATACTTCAAAATATGTAACAACTGCCTCTTGTGACAATTCAAGTGTTTAATCTCTCTTTATACTCTAATAAAATTGTTCTTATATGCCCCTTCCTCTTTAATGTTTAGAGAAATGGCTGGTGCTTTACAGGAATGATAGAAGAGGAGCTGTAGGAGAGAGTGGAAGATTAAAGACATTCAAATAGTGTCTGACTTTGGCTTGCCATGGAAATACCTGAGGGTGCTGATTCAAGATCCTGTGTCTCCCACAGAAGCCAATTTAAATGGAAATGTCACTCTGGTACTCACTGTTAATGGCTTTTGGGCATTGAAACACCTCAAGTTAGGAGGCTCTGAAACTCAGGGTAACCTGGCAGTAAAGAGAAATCCATACCACAAAATTACTATAATTTTGTATCTCCAATAGTACCTCTAAGACATGCAGTATTCTATTAAACTGTTTTTGCTCTTGGTATATCTGTTGCATGTTTTTTATTGACTTCTCATGAAAATTTCTCATGAAAATTCGTTTGAGGCAGATGTTTTTGATCACAACTCAGGAACAGTGGACCTACAGCAGCACACTGAATCTTGATCTCTTCAAAATGATGGAAAAGAACAAACAGACAAAAATAACTTCCATCTGTCTCCATTCCCTACAATTCTGTAAACTACCAAACATAAGCAGTTGTTGACACCTGCTAACATCAATGTAGGATCGTAATGAGTAAAATCTAAGTGAGATAAAATGGAGTCTAATATTTATCTTTGGAGCAATAATTTGCTTTGGCAGCCATGCCTGTAATGAAGAATACTTTAGAAATAAAATAGCACTGCAATCTTTTCTCTAGCTGCAATAAGATTTGACTGGAGCTGTAGCAGCTTCGGGAGAAGAGGAAAACCTTTAGGTTCAAAGAATAGATGAGCTTGTAAGGATGTACTTCAAATCCAAGCTAGTTTAGAGCCAGTCAGTGTTCTGTGAGGTTTTTCTAGAATGTGCCAAGCCAATATACATTAAAGGGAAAACAAGTGCCAACAAATCCTTTCTTCCCTTCACTGGTCTCCTATTCCACTTAAAATACAGAGCAACATGGTACTCATCCTTGACATAAGATCTCCACAGCTGGGATTTACTATGACAATAATCAGCACAGCCTTTGGCAGTAAGTTCAATAACAATGACACTATTTGAAAAGTTGTTTGTGCTTCTCAAGTTTGCATCTGAAACATAACAGTTTTCAATGTGCCCCTGTGCTCCTCAGCAAAGCCTCTTGACCAGTCAAGTGAAATAGCTGTCATAGAAAGAAATCTTTCAATTGGGAAAACATGAAATATGTTCTTCTAGAGTGTGAAGGAATATACTTCAGCAATCTGCTTGCTTTTGTATTTTAAGGTTGCTTTGCATACTTCAGAGCAATTTGCTTTACACTGGTCTAACTAATAATTCAAGGACTGGGCCAGTTGAAATAGCTTAGCAATAACAGGTTTAGTTAACGTAATCCTTCCTTTTCTTTACAAATTGCTTGAAGGTCTCCACAAATGCATTTACTGTTCACAATGGCCACAGAAAAATCTTTTGGTTTTCAGGTTCTTAACAGTGTTTATTTAGTCATTCTTCAGCTGGTTGGCTCATTGGCCTGTGCTGTGATTTTCATGGGCTTAGGTGGGTGTATAACTATTTTTTGCCCAAGGATGCTGAGAAGAGAGCTCATGTGTTTAAAGCAGGCAACTAGTTACATTTCTGTCCCTTGGCTTCCTAAGGCTAAGGAGGGATTGACTAATAGGATACAAATACGCATTGAGCATAGGATAAGGACTATTTTTACTTGCAGCCTGCTATAGTATAAACACATTTTAAACATGGAAACACTGACCCACTTTTGATTTGACACAGAAGACAGCTTGGAATTGAGTTAAAATTGTCACTGTTACCCTTGTCAAGCTGAGAGGCTTAGTATCCATCCTTAAAAATGTCAAACAAAACATTTTGAATGAGTCTTATGTATAGTAGAAAATAAGAGTTTAAAACCAAAACCTAATAGAACCAGAAGCTGATTAGTCTGTCTTTAATTCTCTAAAAGAAAACCAATTTCTACACCTTTCTATAAAATGCAAAAGGTTCTGGATGTTTTCATATGGCATTATTTCTTGCAAAACATTTCAATTTTACAGTTTATTTTAAACTTGGTTGGGTTTTTATTTCTTTTTTTGTTTGGTTTTGCTTTGTTTTTGTTTCTTTTTCTTTTTGGTTTTGGTTTTTGATTGGTTTTTTGTTTGGTTTCCTTTTGGTTTTGTTTCTTTTTTTTTGTTGTTGTTTTTTGTTTTGTTTTGTTTTGATTTTTGATTGTTTTTTTGGTTTGGTTTGGGGTTTTTTTGGCTTTTTGTTGTTGTTGTTCCAGAAATGCAGATATTGCTGATTAAAAGAGAAAACGTTTCATATAATAAGGTTTATTCAGCACACATCTTTTCTTCCTGCTGTCAGCTGGAATCGACTGTCACAGGAAAGCATCAAGGAAATGTGCTCTATACGGACTTCTAAATTTGGAAAATCTGCATTCTTCCTTCAGTACAGATGCTCTGAGTCTTAATAATTCAGACAGGAAGGTATCATGACATCTCTGCACGCTCTCCTGAAACAACCTGTTCTCACACACATGGCAGATTCTAATCCAGAGCTTTCCTGAGGTGCCCCCGTGTTTGTCTCTCTTTCCATCTTCTCTGGACTCTGAAGAGCATATTAGTCATTTAATAAACAGAGATCAGTGGGCTTTATATGAAATGGCAGCAACAGTGGATTAGTAAAAGTATTCATTCTTTGGATGGAATCAACAGCGTAAAGTCCTTCACTACTAAATGCTGGGCATGTCAGGGGCAACATCCATTTCTGTACATCTGCTTCCAGATACAGTGCCTTCAATTAACTTTAAACTGCCCTACGCTGTTTTCTCATTCCTTCCCATTCTGCTGTGCAGAATAGTGGTTATCTGCTAAAATCTAAAACCTGGGTATGAAATAACTGAGTGGTTACTGCTGCTGCAGCCTTTGTCCAAGGTGTTGACACCATCAACACGTGATAAGTGCCAAAGGTGTCAAATGCTCTATTTAGAATCATGTTTTCTTAGTCATATCATGCAAATCTCTACAGGGATACCCAGCTGGTGCAGAAAAAGCCTTGACACCATGTGAGCACTGTTCTACACAAAACACTGACGTTTAATCAACACTTCTATTGACAATTCCAAAACAAATCACAGTACAGGCTGTGATGCAGAAAGTTAACTCAATCCCAGCCATTCCCAGTACACTCAAACTGTGTGGCTTTTATACTGGCTACTCAGATCCACAATTTCTCTGCTTAGAGGAAGGCCAGAATCACTTCTGAATCACTATAGCAAAGTATATATATTAAAAAACTTTTAAATAAATCAAACCCACTACTATAGATCAAATCCAAAGCTAAAGAGGGATTTCTCTAGGGACATGAAAATACTAGTAGTATTTTGCAAGCAGAGGCTTCTCTGGCACATCTTCCAAAGTAGGAGTATGAAGAATAAAATGGGCAACTGGATGAATAAATGTAGATTAGTTTCCTGCACTTATTCAGAAAAAAAATTAATTAAGGAAGACAAGCTGCCATCCCACAGCAGGATGGCAGGGGGAAGTTTTTGCACAAATAGATTTCTGCAATCATACCCTCCTCCCCATCTGCTTTTGGCCTTCCACCTGCTTTAGCCTCTATTTACACACTCCTGCTTCTTTTGACTAATAGTTTATTCCAGCTTCCTGCCCTTTTGAGGGCTCCAATCCACTTTTGGCCTCTAATTTTTTTCTGTTTCTGACCCTCTTTTGTCCCCCACTGCCTTTTAACCTCAATTTTATTTTGGAACTCCAATGACCTCTGGGTCTACCAATCCTCTTCCTCTCTACTTTGTTTCTAACCTCAAACAAACTTTCAGCCTCCCACCTCTTTTGACTGCAACCTATTTCCTGGCATTCCCCCTTCCTCTCAGCCTCTACTTTATTTTGCACTCACTTTCAACCATTTGTCTTTGCCAGGACAAAACACTAACAATTTGAAAGTGGGACACAGACCATTTTTCCTTTTGAGCCCTAATTTTTACAGCCAAGGCCAATTACAGTCCACTTGTAAAATTGCCTTATGCTCCCAATATTGTTTAAAAAGACATATAGCAGATATGAACTGGATTTCTCATTTCACTGCTCTCAGAAGAATCAGAAAGCAATTTGTCTCACTAGGCCAAAATCTGCTGTTTTGAATTAAGAATTTGTATTTATCTCCATGGAAATGCTATTTGCCAAAGACTGTAAAATTTAGCCCTATTTGTTATTTATTTTCTCTCTCACCCGCAATACTGTGAATCCTAAACTTTTTATTAACATTAACTTCTTGAGGAGTCACTACGCCAATTTGTAGTATATAAATGTGAAACAGTTTTGATGGATAAAATTTTAAAGACTAATTTTACACCACAAACAAAGGAAACTTTGTTATTAATAACAACCAGTGCAAGAGCAAGGCAAAAGTCTTCTCTGAGGCATGCCAGCCTGCAAGAACTACTTGAGATAGGAGCCCAGAGACATGATTTCACCCTTAAAGACGTTTGAATGGGTAGCATTTACTGGGGATGTTTGACTGCTTTCCCCAACCACAGGGACCCTCACATACAACCTCCTCTACTTCTCTTCAAACATATTCCTTAAATATTTTGACCTGCACCAACAGGAGGCAATGACCAGAGAGGCCTAAGGGCTGAAGAGTCTCATCAAAGCCCCATCAGATCACGCTGACACAACTGAAAGACTCCCCCAGGCTCCACCTCACATCCTCTAAATTGCAATGCCAGTGGCAGAAGCACACTGAAAGTCACTGCTCCTTTTTTGGAGCAGCTAGTTTACTCTTCACTAATTTGTTCGGCATTTTGAGGGATTTAGCTGGTCTCTCTCAGTACTGCAATTACCTTGTCAGGTATTTTGGGGCAAGGTGGCTGCATTTCTTCAAAATCTGGATGGTGCTTATCACAACAGGAGCCTGGCACATAGGCAGGGGAGAGAAGGGGCTCCAGACCACTGAGGAAAGGTGCTGTCTTTACAAATACACAAATTCTAGGCAGAATATCAGCCTATCATTTTCACTCTGCTGAATTCAGAATGAAAGAAGAAATGTATCCTCAATTTAAATTTGACATTAAAGGTAAATATTTATGTCCCTTGATGGAGCACAGATGAAATCTGTTTGAAAATCTGTCACAGGAGTCTGGAAAAGAAGGTGACATGGGAACAGTAATGGGAAACCAAGGGATTCAGCTACACAATTAATAGCATTTAGAAAGGACAAAGTGTGCTGTAAATGTCTTAATATGAAGAAAATGTCCCTTTTTAATGGAAAAATAGAATGTAATACTCAATTGGCATTTTGTGTTGGTGTTAATGTATGTAATTTTTATTTGATCTGAAAACTCATTATTATCAGAATTCACCATATGATTTTTTCTTATTTGTTTGAGTAAACTAAACAGAATCAATATGTAGAGATAAATACACATCTCATTTTCTGCAGAGTGCAGCAGTGAAGTAAGGAAAGATTGGCTATAACAAATATTTGACTTGATGCAGAAAGACAAGGAAATTTTGAACTCTTCTAGCTCACTTTTTTCTAGCCTGATATATATATATATATACATATATATATATATAGCAATAGCATTTTTTCTGTTGCCTTTAGATTTCTTATTTCAGTGTAGGATCTCTTTCTGTGCTGTGCCTTTCTTGCCCCTCAATCTGGATGTCATGGAAAAAAAAGGAAATGAATAATAGCAACTTTTATAGGTATATTAAGTCACATTCCTCAACCTTTAACCAATCTCTAATGATTACAGACAAATGACATAATGGGAGAAAATTAAATCTTTTATCTGCAGAAAACAAGTGGTTTTCTGAAAGTCACTGTGAATTTTATTTATTCTGGGAGTGACCAAGTAGGACTAAAGGACGCCAGCAACAGGACAAGGGGCAATGGGCACAAAGTGAACACAGGAAGTTCCACCTGAATATAAGGAAACTCTTCTTTACTTCGAGGTTGACAGAGCACTGCAACAGGCTGCCCATAGAGACTGTGGAATCTCCTCTGGAGATATTCAAAACCCATCTGGATGTGATTCTGTGTAAACTGTTCTAGGTAGACCTCCTTTAGCAAGGGGTTTGGACTAGATGGTCTCCAGAGGTCCCTCCCAGCCAGTTTGTGATCCTGTGACTGTGGGATTTCTGTAGCCATGTGTTCCTATGATATTCTGTAACAACTGGTCAATGGTATAAATTTATGAGAGATGAAGATAGAGACAGAAAGATAGAAAGGGAGGCAAAGAAAGTAAAACAAAAAGATTATGCCAATTTCATAAGTTTTAAAAATGTTTTTTCAGAAGCTTCACATTACAGATATATAAAAGGAAGCAGGGGACTCAGATGTAAATATTAGCTTCTACCCAGTAATTGCTGGTAAGAACTCAAATGTTCTGCAATCAGAGTCACAGCCTCAGCAGTAATTTGAATGACTCACCTGTAAACTGCAGATGTCTGCACTAGCATTAGCACTGTCATGTTATATGTGAGTCAAAACTCAGGGCTCCAAACTTTTTCTGCAACTTGGCTTTCATCAAATCCAGTTATTTCATACTTAACACAAAACCAATCTCTCCTTAGTTTTGAAGTAATCATATACCTTTTCAGATATAAAAATTATAAGTTCACATTTTTTATCAGATCAGAAACATTTTTACAGAATTGCCTCCTGTCTTCTACTGTTCCATTCTGCAGGTGAACTGAGTGTTCCCGGAGAAGAAGCATTAAAAATCATTTTACAAATGATGACTGTGATAGCATCCTCAGGGAGGCTTCTGCCCAGCTTTTACTCCTAATCTCTATCTGGTCCCTCTAAAATCCACTAGGATTATCAATAGGGTCAGTGTAATTGAAGTCCACTACAAATTTAATACCTCTTTTTTGTTTATAGCATAGCTATTACTTCTTCTGCTTGTAGCATAAATAATGCAGATAATATTTCAATAACAAAAACTGTATGATTCCAACACTGAAAAAGCAAAATGCTGCTTTGCTAAATTTTCTATATTATCTTTTTTCTTGTAATAATATAATGAGAAAAGGTTTCTAGAAGTGAAAGGAGACCTTTGGAAGGTTTGAAGATTCTTAGTAGACAAGTAAAATTGCACAGAATGATCACCCCATATTGTAATTATTCCAAAAGTACCATTAAAAGACAGCACTGAACATTTTCACAGTGCCCAAGGAGACTCAATTACGTTCTTTTGGAATTGCTGGGTCAAAAGAGTATTGTTATCCTCAGCAATTACTAGAGGCAATAATTTAATCTCCTTCAGAGATTTCTTAATGGTCTAAAATGCTCTGTCAATGGAGTCATAGTGTGTCAAAGTGATTAAAGTAAAATTTTTCACTGTTTTTTATTACACTAAACTGAAAGTTAAGGATCTGGAAGATATCCTCATTTAATAAGCTAATTTCAAGGACATTAAAGAATTAGCCAAAATTATTAAATATATAATCAGAAAAAAAATATATTCAAATCCCTACTGTAATCACAAAAGCATGAAGCACCTTCCTTCACAAATAATGAATTTAAATGCTTTGGAGATCATTATACATTCTTCACATCTACATACATTCACTTTAAGCTCTTTGAAGAAGTTTATCTTACTCTTTAATGTTCATAGGAGTAAAGAATTGAAGGTGAAAGCCGTGTCAAAAAACAAGGCTGAAACTGAATAATAAATCATTCCCTGTAACTGCACATACTTCCTTTCTCTTTTAGATCCTTAAATATGATTCTTTTTCGTTCTAGACTCTCAGAGAAAGTGTTGGGGATTTTGCCCTTTCTTGGAAATTGAGTTTCTAATTTCAGTGATAGTTTGTGTTACAAATATTTGAGCAGAATCCACAAAATTTCACTCAAGATCAGAATCTACATTTTGTTGAGTAAATTAAACGAATAGCTAACTCATAAATGATCACCAAGTATTTTATTTTAATGAATTTCAGGCAATGAGCTTATAAGGAACCATTTCCTTCCTTAACTTGCTACTCGTTGAGCTCAGTATCTAACCTGAACAGATCAGATTTTGGATGACTGAAACTCAAGTAAAAAATGAAATCATAAAATAAAATTAACTTCCAAGTCCAGATATAAAACTAGGATGTAACAGTTAGTGGTATACAGCAAATAGCATAGCCAGCGACTATTACACATTAAAACTTCTGCAGAGGCTGATGGATAAAATTCCCAGCCATTCATTTATGCAGTGCCTCATCCAGAAGCTCTGTATCCAGAGCCCTTCAGAGAGAAAACTATCTAGGACATTTCAATTCAACAATTTGTCTTATTCCTATAATAGAAACTTAAGAAATGAGGATTTCTTTTCTTTTTTCTTTTTTTTTCTTAAGTAGACCCTTTATTACAATCTTTGTGACACAGCCTCAGCCTGGCCTGCTGTGGATAAGAAGACACGTTTGTAGGCAGGAAGGGAAGAGGTTTAGGCAAAAGTACAACCCCGTCAGGGTATCTGCAGCTTCAGGCTGCTCCCTGAACACAGCAAACACCCAAGGCACTGTGGAGGTGGCGTGAGGTTGTACCTGTGGGGCTAAACAGGAGAGTTAAACACCAACTATGTTCTGAAAGGACAGGGAGAAAAAAATTGCGAATCCTTATCCTCTAGCTTTTCTGTCTCTCAGCTGTTCCAGAGTTATCACATAATCAGCTTTCAAGTAATAATTCACAATTTTCACTTTAGTCCTGTCCTCAGCTTTACCATACACCCAACCAGACCAAATGGATCCTGTTATTTTGTCTCTTGGGCAGGTGGGACTGAGTTCAAACACAATAAGTAATGTTTCTTTCTCTGTTAAGAAATTCAAAGATTTGTATGACATGTCTGTCACCTTGTCCTCCAGTCTTCCACATACATGAGCATTTTAAAAACAGCATCAGCTAAATATCTTTTGAAATAGAAAGCATATTAAATATCTAAATCAACACCAGCTCACTTCCATGAACAGCATTCCCTAGTGGAACCAGTTGTTATACTCTCAGTGGGTCTTGCAAAAATCTGTCATGAGTTCCAGTTCAAATACACATCCATCCCACCTAAAACCCCCTAGTGAGCTCTCCATTCTATTTTTTAAACTTAACTATTTTTATAAAGGACAAATTTGTACCATGAGGAACTTGAGCAAGACAGTACTAAATTGCAGATCTTCAGAGAACACTGATTATGTTCCAGACATCTCCCACGCTGAACCAACTGCTAAGTATAAAGAAAATGTTCTCCACTCACTGAAAATAAGAAAGGAACTATGTTGTAGCACAACCTTTTCAGAATTTATTTACAATTTAAAAGTATCAGATGAGTAGACAGGTAGCTATAGACATAGTAAAAATAGTTAAAATTGTGATTTAATTGTAAATAAAGCAGCAGAGACACAAGCTCTGAAGACTTCTATCCTTACTACTGGAGGTTATATCTCTTTTAACTTTACCATTTTGCCTTCAGAGAAAGCTGGCATCAAAATCTCTGGAATACAGAAGATGATAGTCCAGTTACTGATGAAAATCTGCACTTCTTTGTTATTTCCTACTTTTTGTAATCTTCCTTTTTTGTAATTGTCAATAATGGCCATCAAAACTAAACAAATTCTTAGACTTTTATACCCCAGATGAAATGGGAAAGAAAAAAAACACCAACAACTGTAACTAAATATGAACTACACAGAATTAAGTGGATGAGGAAGGTCAGCTTCTGAAACTTGCAAAGTTTTGTTGCTGGTTTAGTTTTAGCTTTTTCCTTCAATAACTATGGTTAAAAAAGAAATAAACTGCTCTGACATTTAAACACAAGAAAAAAGTCCCAGATCTGAAGTTCCATGGCCTCAATAAGCAAGATTAGACCGAGATAATTAAATGTGCAATTTGACACAACTACTGTGAGGAATGACAAAATTTTGAAATTAGCATCTGCAAAATCCTGATATTGCAACCTTGCTTCTCAGTAGGTAAGAAATTAATTCTTCCTTTTCCCTTTTATGTACCAATTTCTGTTCACCTAATGTAAAAAAAACCCCCATGAAATAAAAGCCAAAACAAAGACAAAAATCTTAATGGCAGAATACTTCTCTAGCCTTTCTGCTGAAAAATGCCAATGTGACCCATTAAAAATTTACAAAAGACATTTTAATAACTTTCTTTATGGCTTGAAAATTAAAGTAAGTGAGAAAAGATTGCTATTTCCTATGAAAACAGAAAAGGTTTCAAACCATTTAGAACAGAAAACGTTCAAAGCAGAGGCTTAATTTTAGCAGTTCACAAAACCATGGTAAAAAGATACAATGCTCTGTAAAAAATATTTTGTACTGACATTCTTCTTTTAGATACCACCAAAATAAACTGTATCTTCATTCCTTCATATTGTCTCTGTTTTTAAAGTATCAAGTAAAGAAGGATCACTAAACTTTTCCTGTGAGGACCTGAGGTTCAGCATCTACCTTTTATTACGTCCCTTGAAGCCAAAACTGAGACAAGATTCATACACTGCAGCACATGTTTATAGACCTTTCACTCCCAAAAGCTTTGTCACTTTGGGATAATTGAAGCTATTTTGCAGCATATCCTAAATAAACAGGTTTGTTACATTTTAGAGTCTAATACCATACAGCCTACGCTTAAAGGAATAATTCAGAAGATAATGCTGAAGGTACTAAGAACATTATTGGAAAATCCAGACTTTTCAGCAGAGTTAGAGAAGTGCCTATGTGAAAGCTACCTAAAACCTGGGACTCAGCTCCTGTTGTCAGATCTACCCGGGGCTGCAATGGGACCAGAGTTTCTCCCAGCCCTGACCCAGCAGATCAAAGCCACCCCCGGGTCCAGGTTGTGCAGCTGAGAGCTGCCAGCATCGGCTGTGGAGAGCCAGAGAGCTCTCAGCTGCTGATGTCCCCACTTATCCTCCTCTTCATTTCCAGAGCACGAGGAACCACCCAGCTAAAGGTATAATTTAGAATACAGCCAGCAGTGAAATAGTAACTACAACATTAAAGGTCACTGACTTCTGTACCTATGAATGAGATAGACCCTGCAGATGTGTACTGAAATGCTGAATGGCTGATTAGTTGCACTGAGTGAAAAAGGCTTCTGTCTCAGAGCTCTAAGTGCTTGCTGCCCATCCTGCTCCAGCACGTTAAAATCCAGCAGAAACTCTTAAAAAAGGTACACTGATTTTTTTTTTTAAATCATAGAAAAATGACAGATAAAAGTTTATCATTTTAATAGAAGAGGAGCAGACAAGCTGGCACAGTGGTTTGCTGTCTCCCATCTGTGTGGGAGCTCCCTGTCTGGAAAAAATGGTTGTGATTCTGCTCACAACACTCCAGACTAAACCTATGAGTTGCATTGCATCCTTCTTAGTGAACATCAGACACACAGGAACCCCCAAATCCACAAACAAGAAAGGGAAATAACAAGTTAAGGAGAGAGGCAGGCTCACAGCAAATAGCTTGGTGATTATCCATATAAGCTGCATTTGTTTTCCCTCTGTACTTCACAGTTCAGATATAAACCAGAGCTGTTACTGAGCAGGGCTATTGTCTCCCTAGCCCTGTTTTCATTTTCTGTATCTATTTCCAGTGTGCATTAAAATAACTCGAGTTCATTTGCAGCATCAGCTCTGATCTCTAACTACTGTTATTTTCATATCTAAAAATAATTCAAGTTTATTTATAGTTTTGTTTTGACTACCAAACTGCTGATGTGAACCAACATCATAGAAAGAGAATCAATGACCAGGCTTGGATTATTTTCAACTGCAGACAAGAAAATTTGACAAAACTGATGATAAATCAGGATGACTCTGCAAGAAAGCCTCTAGAATGCACTGGCATTTCAATTTTATTAAGAAATGATAAACAGCCTCCTGCAATAATATGATTCCACATGACAGTTGTTCTCTATGTGTGTGCCAATAATAGTTATTTTCACACCACCTTGCACTTCCATAGCTGAAATGGCACAGATATAGAAAGTGATGCTGCCATCCCAGCATCCCAGACTGGATAAAGATTAGGTTTGTCCTATTAATTCACCTTTCATGTAGCCATCAAAACCTGTACGAATTCAAACTTTTTTAGGATTTGTCTCGTGAAACCAGTAGCTCCATTTAGAAACTGCATCTGGAAATAAATATCAGCATAATTTTCTATGGAAAGCACATTTCATTCTGCTTTTTAAATCTTTATTATTTTCACTTTTAATAGCTTAGTTTTTATTGTGGAACTTTTGTCTTTCTGTGCCTAGCTGGAATAGCAGATCATTCTTCCAGCTAAATCAGTGAATTGTAGCTGATTCATCCCTGACTCATTTTGCTAAAAGTCTTAAATATATCCATTTTCTGGTCTCACTTCAAGTAATTATTTTTGGGTTCTTTTTTTTTTCATGTAGGTAGAAATCCTTTTTCTACTTGCATTGCATAATTTAGGGTGAAAATAAAACACAATAAAATTCAATGGATCAGTTCATTCTGGGAGTCTGAGTAAAGCCAAGTGTTGGAATTTTCTGTGTGTGTGTAAGAGCAAAGACAAGATGTTTGTCCTGGAGGCCCTAAAACAGTGATTTCCATTTGTACAGTACCTTCATGATCCATTACGCTCTCCTGAGTCTTATAAATTGTCTCTAACATGAAAAAAGAAAGATCAGAAAGTCTAGAATTCACCTTCAAAACAGATTTTTTCAAAAGAGTTAAATTTTGAGCTAGCTTGACAATACTGCAATGTTCATTTTTTAAAATGAGAAATGCTGAAGGCATGGTCTGAATCAGTCCCAATATCACCAGACAAGAAAGCAAATTCCAGCATATGAAGATATTTACAGCTGTAGAATTGCTGTTCAGTTCCTCTGTGTCATCCTCTTGAAAGTCTAATTGAAAGAACAAGGAAGCTTCCTTCACAGATGATATTTATGATTTTATATTGAAGATAACACTAGAAAAAGTTTACACAAAAGTTTGTATTAATTCTTCAAAGCAGAGTCTGTCCCTACTATCAGATTTTTAAATATTGATGGAAAACTTTTCCATCAAAGCAACCCAAATATCTCCTAGCAAAAAAAATTCTAATAGGAGATGTTTGCCAAGGATGATGTTTGTACAAGAACCCACAAAAGCATATTGGATGCCACTTAATTTACAGGATTCTTTTCCTTGCTATTAACAATTCCTCATTTCTTCACATCTACACATTGATGGCTGATCTTTTGCTACTAAAATAACCTTGATATGTGTATCAGCAAGCTAAAGAAGAGTAAATTTACATTGAAGTGAGGTAACATAACAGTTCACCAACTTAACATATAAGAAATGTTTACATTGGTGAAAAATTCTTTAAAAACACTGCACAAACTTAGTCATTAAGGGGCATGAAAAGGTAGGGTAATGATAATCTTCAGTGCTAAATTCAACTGTATGCTCTCAAACAGTGTAGAGTGACAGAAAGGGGATCCACAGATTTGTTATTCATCAAGTCTTTAAAAAACCTGAATCTTTTATGACTAAAAATCTACTATTAACTCATTTTTCAATTGATTAATTCTGAAGGAGCAGAGTAATTTACATGAAAATACTTTTTTAAAATGCTTTTTGTGAAATGCTTATCAAGGTCAAGCACTATAATTTGAAGAGTGAAATATGTTATTTCATTATAATAGATTTAATTTTTATGCTGTTCAGAATCATTATTTGAAAAATTCTCCTACAAATCTGCGTTGGTTGCACTGAATTTACTTTGTTTTCTTTTCTTGTTGTGAAGACATAAATAACCTCTGCCCACTTCTATCCAGCAGGTACGAGATTGCTGTCCATTCCCTGTTATGTGCTACTGGCAGAAGCCAAAGCCCTTCAGCACCATCAGCTGCTCCTCTGGACAGAAGTGCCTTGGGCTTCACAGCTGCAGAGCACGTTGAGGTGGGAAGGGCAGAGCTGCTGAGCTGCTGTGCTGGCACTGCTGCAATGCTCACTGCTCCCTTCAGCTCTGCTGGCAGAGGGTTTTCCAGCATGGGCACTTTTAAGAGATTTATGAACAAACAGAACTAAAAACAAGGTCACTTTTTCTGTGGAACGTCCTCACAGCTCCCTATCATGGGATTTCATACCACTTGTTTGTATCACACGTATGCTGGAAGCTTATAGCTAAGGTGTGCTCCTAGAGATCTCCTAGAGAGCTGGACAGAAGCCATGGTCACTCCTCAGCTTCTGACTAGCACAAGAAATGCATCCGCCCTCTCTTCCTGGGTGACAAAACTGCAACTCAACTCTTTGAGTCTATTAGACCAGAAGAAGAAGCCATCTAGAGAGAAGACAGCAAAGAATTACTGATTTTTTTCTCATGGTTAAGCAGTTTTATGTTTTTTCCTACTCCAAGCCTACCTGAAACTGTTCTTCCTGCAGGAGACACAGCTATCCAAACATGCCAACAAGGATACAACTTCTGTTCAAACACTACTGGTCCATTTTGAACTGACACCAAATATTTTGTTTTAGAAGGGAAGTAAGAAATCTGGACAGAGAAGCCTCCAAGCATGCAACAGACTTCTCCAGTCCTGTCAGTAATCCTTCATGGGCTTTAAATGTGTGTAAGGGATATTCCTACCCTTGCAGGTAGGGGTGGCTTCTATCCCAGGTGAGGCTGGAACCAGGGGGTACAGAAAGAAGAGGGATCACAGGTGAAAATAATCAGAAACAGCAAACTTTGCATGTCTGACACTTAAACCATGAGACCAAGTTTGTTGAGGTAGCCACTGAGTATTTTGATTACATTTGTACCTAGCTCACGCACACATAGGGAAAAAGCTGATGTTTATATCAACAAAGCTTTTATGATTAGTTGAACTGGGCCAGAACATGGTCCTGTCCACAACAGCATTTTTTGGGCAATTGTAGCTATGAAAAGGTGCTTAACCCAGAATACAGAAACTGTGTAAACCACATTTATTTTAGTACTCTTTCTAGCTTCAAATAATTTGTCTGCGGGATGCTTTGCACTTGCTGTAGTCCCTACATATTTAGCAACCCTCAGTGCTTATGTTTTCTGTCGAGTTATTTTAGGGGGAGGAGTTCATGGAGACTCCTCCTTTTCCAGGTGTTCTGAGGCTGGATGCTACCCAACAGAGGATTCATTTAGGGTCTCTGCAGTGACCATACCTTCTCTGACTACGGTCTTTCTGCAATGATCACCTGTTGGCCTTACAAAATATGGCAGGCTTCCTCTGCCTGATGTGGTCAAAATTTTTTTCTGGATTTCTTTTGTGTTTCCCCCAAATTGTTTAAGTTTTTTTCAACTTGCATTTCTGGGTTGAGGCAAATTAATAAAACAGTGATGCTACAGTTAAGTCCTCTCTAGCACTGAATTTCCTCAGGCCACCATGCATCATGAAATCCTTTGCAATACTATATTTAATACTTAAGTAAAATAAATCTTTAGGTGCATTTATACTATATAGTCAGGCACCTACTAGAGAGCCTGTTTTGGAGCATGTACTCTTGTGTATGAAGGCTCCTTTTTCCCATGGTTTAGGGTACATATACTTTAGTAGTAGGTCTAGAAACAGATATAATTCCCTTTCATGCAGTATTAGTATTTTCAATGCATTGCTCTGAAATCACAGGTTGTACCCCCTGCATGTTAGAATCAGTGAGGATTTTCCACAAGCAGTGGTCTGCAGTCCCTCCGTGTTTACTGCTCAATGCTTGCTCAGCACAAACAATGCAAATACAAGGAGTCCAGTGGAGATTAGAAGATGATTAGACTGGTCCCCAGCTCCTGTCCTGAGGCTATACCAGGGTTTTTCTGCCTCCTCCCAAGCTGCTGCCTGACTTTCTGTCTAGCCTACCTCAGCTATATGCCAGCCTCTCCCATTCATCATGCAGCCTTTCTTTTGTTAAAAAAAAACCTAAACCCAAACAATCATATTGCAGCTAATGTTTTCCTGAGCTGAATGCTTTACAAAAAGTATTCTGTAATTTTTTCCCATTTAATGCATGCCCTCCATCTTAAAACACAGTCCTGCAAATGCACCAGAGAGATCCTGTCACAGGAATGAATAATTGCCCTCCAGGTCAACAAAAGATTGATCGATCCCTACTTTCATTTATTTCCTGGCCTCCTCCTTAGTGGACTTCCTGCAATTAAAAAAAAGCCACAAAAAAACAAACCCCAGATTTTTTTCTAAATAGTCCCTAAATGCTGCGTGCACAAATGTTCTTTAGTGTCTTGCTTTAACCCCCTGCTGCTACTTGGAAAGCTGTGCTGTGCCTGTGGCAGAAACATTGCCTACAATACATTAATCATCAGGGAGGATAGTGCCAAGTAACTAGGTAATAGCTTTACTAATATTTGTGCCTTTAAATATCGGGGAACAACAACTGAACTTTAAAAATCTTGTTAAAACTTGGCTTTCCTAAGAGAGTTCATTACTCCAATGCATGACAGCACATCAATACAAAATGTACGTGTCAGAAAACACACAAATCTACGGCTGCTGGTAACTCACTACTGTCTCTACATCAATTTAGGGTTATTTACCCTGCAAAAAATGAGCCACACACAGAGGTTTCATATATGAGAAGCTCCAGTCTCTGTGGGCCAGACCCACAAGGAGAGGGAAGAAAGGCTGGGGGTTCAGTCCAGCTGCAAATTGCATGAAGCTGGATCCAACTGCTCATGAAGGTTGTATTTCCACTGCAAGACAGACTCACCTCCACCTGGAAAAGTACCACCTAGCAGAGGCTGTTCTATACTGTTGCATATAGGAAACACAAGCCTTGCACATACTGCTGCTTTCTCCTCATTTTTTTCAGACAAACCTTCCAGCTCCATAGTTTCTTGCTGCTGCCTTTATACTGTGTTGTTTCTGTCTTTCCTTATGGATATGATTACTCTATTTTTTTACATTTAATGTGTTACATATTTGGAAAATGAGGAAATGTCAATTGTGTTCATCTGCACCATCATACTTAAAGTCATTGACTGAAGAAATAATTTCCATTTCATAATCTAACATCTTCATTGGAGAAAATTAACGGAATTGCTTGTACATTTATCATTTCATGTTAGATTTAATGGTAAACTGCTACAGAGTTAAATAGCACAATGAATTTAACATGTAAATATAATAATCCATAATTAATTAATGGCCACAGTTGAACAGAAAAGTATGAGTGAGTGGGAGGAAGAATCATAGGGAAACTATAATTTCTTTTTGATAAAAAGATGCAATTTGTTTTTCATACTTTGGTAATTTAGATTCATGGCACAAAATAAGCTCAGATTTTTAAATTCCATTTACACTTACTTTTCATATATTATGACTTCAGATGGTCACTTCTCTTGTCTCTCAACTAAAAATAAAAGGGAAATAAATTTGGAGCCATAAAGCTGTTACCTTCTAGCTGAGATCACATAAAGGAGAATAAAGAATCAAGACACACCATCATTAGAAAACCAGTGATGGGAGAATTATTCTTTTTCAAAAAAGAACAACTTCACATTTTTTTGTTCAGTGACACGAATTACAGTGCTGAGCAGTTACAGCTCAAACACACAGAGTTCAGAGACAATCCCAATAGGGCAAAGGATTAATACTGTGTTCACAATGGTAAACACTGAGCTGTTTCCTTCAATCTGACTGAAAAATTGCCTGAACGTCTAAATGCTCCCTGAAAAACTTTCAAGACTTTTATGACTCTTTCAGCCTCAATATTTGAAAGTAATCCAATAATACACTCAGTAGCAAAATTTAAAGATCATTAGATTTAAGTAATTTAATTTCTTAGAGATAAAAATAGTACCTGCCCTTTTTTTTGCAAGTCAGTATAGTCTGTTAGGATGATGCATGCTATGCTGCAGCATTTCAGTTACATCAAGTAGTGTGTGACAAAGAAAGCCAAGAGAAGGAGTTCTTGGTTAGCCCACTATAAAAATAAAAGTAAGTCTGATGTCATGACAAAATCTACTAGAACAAGACAGTTTTTTAAACAAACTCCATTTAAATACAAGAGTAAACTCTTGGTTATCTGAACTACAGTTCTTATCCGGGTGTTGTTTTTCCAGCCTGTCTTTTGTTCTTTCCAGGGAACTGCTGCCCCAGGCCCATCTCCACAGTCTTTCTCTGAGTTATTCTTCTAATATATTGTAAGTTATTCCTCTAGTACTTTCTGACAGTAAGATCCACTAATTGATTCTTGCTTACAAAATTAATACCTGGCGGTGGTTCAGAGTTTCCTCAGGATCACAAATCTCAGTTCCTTCTCTGCTGCCCTGACCCTTTTATACATCTTGTTCATGTTGTTCATTGCTGTGGATGAAACCCTGGGCTCTCCTTTCTTGCTGTTTCTGCTGAGGTCTTGCTGTTGCTGTTTCTCACAACAGAGTCAACTCTACCTGGCAAGTCACCAAACCCACTTTCTTTCTCCAATTAGTTATTAATTGTGTGTTTCTCAAAATGGCACAGAAGGTCTGATTTGAAACTCTGATATTTCTCTTCGTTATTTGGTTGTGTAAGTCTGAACCAATTGTCTGGCTAATACCACTGTACTCTGCAGTTCATACAGTTAAAAGCCTAAGTAAACAATGAGTCCTATAAATCTCACTTGTTTGCCCAACATTCAGAAAAAGAATCTGTATCCAGGACAGAGAGTAGCACCACAGAATGGCCATTAATTAGTAAGAATTTTTCCTTCACACTAGGGTTGAAATCATTACTAGTAAATGGGCCACAAATTGAAAAATGAAGAGATAAAGTACTAATAGCTTTGTTGATATTCTGACTTAATGAAGCAGGAGACCTAAAAAGCATAGTACAATTGGGCTTGATTATTTTAATGAGTAATATAATATATTATACACGCAGGAGCAACAGCTCACAGTATTGTGCAGATGGTCTGACTTTGGAGAACTTGAGTCTACCACATTAATGTTGGTGTAAGATTGTCCCAACCTTCTGAGATTTCTGTCCTGATTATGGTTATTATAGCTTTGAAGCTTCTTTTAACCAAATCAGAGAGGAAATGACCTGAGATCCTGCTCTAGTCCTTTCCTGTGAATAAAATATAGATCCAGTTGTAAGGCGGTTGAACAAAGTGTGCAGGAACTTGGCTAAGCTAATTATTTTCAAGAAAAAGAAAACAGCCTTATTCCCTCAGTTCTTAGAAGAAAATCCACTATCTGGTGTAGAAATTATTTAGCTTCTCCAGCATAATTAATGTAATTTACATACCAATTTTGCATAGTTAAAAAAGAAGTTATTTTCTTTGTGCTACCTTTCCCTGCCAAATTTTATTTCTAATTGCTTAGTATTGATCATTAGCAGAAGTTTGTGAGCGTGTACAGCATTGTTGTTGATGATGTTAGATATTATATCGACTTCTGGCAATAACAAATGGGGCTCAGAACAGTTTTTGTTCATTTTCTTACAAAACAAACTGTTCTCTCCATTTTCTTCCAAGTGATTCTCAGAACGTCAAATATCTTATCCATTTTCTGGCTGAAATTTAGTTTCCAGAGAGAGAAAAAGCAGTATGAAATGAAATTGCCCTGTGTCACCCCCTGTCCCCACTGTGGTCTCCTGACAGCATCCTGTTGTTAGTCTAATCAGAAAACTGGAAACATCAATTGGCACTCGGTTTGCACAGTAACATCACTGTCAGGAGAGATGTCGTGATACGACCATCACAATAAACAGAATATGAACAAAAACAGCCTGGGAAGGAAACACTGCTCTCTGTTTTCTGTATCCTGTACAGGCAGAAAGAAGGATTTGGCAGGTTTCCTTCAGCTAAGGAGGAGCTCTGAAGCAGCAGGAATTTTGTGAGACAGCGTAGCATGACATTCTCACCTGAAGTCCTAACTGTTCTTCCCATGTTTGTGCCTATTGGGACTGTTTGGAGGGTTGAGACTTTCCTGCAGAGTTTGTCTTATCATCTGATCATATTGAATTGATTTATTCCATGTTTCTTGTATTTCTTTGCACAGAAAACCACAAAACATTAAGGCTGGAACCTTCTTAACACAGGGAGCATAGAAACTTGCAATATTTGGAAAGCAACAAACCCAGATATTCTCCCTCTGAAATCTCTGCCAATATACTGCTTAAGCAGCATTTTCCAAAATCACTATCCTGTTTAGCATTCAGACATAGCAGTAAACTCATTAGCTGCAGTCTGCTTACTTGGTTATTTGAAAAAGAGACAAATTAATTTAAGTCATTTTTTCTGGCCCGGAAGAACTGACAACGTAAGTCACTTCACTAGGGAACTGTAACAGCACATTATGAAGATGTCTGAAACATATAGATCTGACACAATCTCTCAAGGGTACAAAAAGTCTGAAAAAGCCATTGCTGAAACCTCATATCTTACAATCCTTCTTAGATTGAGAAACTTAATCAACCCATAAAATAGTGTCCTTTATACCTTCTCTGCTCCTCTAATATCAATTGATTTTATTGTCAAATGATATACTCTTCATTGAAAATAATATTTAATCTTCTTTTTTTCAAATATGTCAAATTGCATTTATAGTGTAATGCAAACAAAGGCTGCAAGATTTCTGTGTCTTGAGTTGGTCTCTGAATTGAGAACTACTGTTGAGCTGTCTGTGCCAGTATAACCTTTCACTCATTTGATCCATATGAAGATATTTTGCATTGTATGGATTTGATAGATGTCCTGGAAACAAATGCTTACGCTGAGGAAGCTATCTGGAGTCAAAAGTCTTTGATCTGATCCTATTACAAATATTTTGCCCTAACCAGTAACTTTTTATAAAAATAAACTCTTCTGTACATCCTGTAAAGCCAAAGTTCCCCTCATTAAAACAGAGGTAGGTGCAATAATCAATGGAAAGAAAACGACCCTTTTAAAAGAGAACAGCCCATTATCTCGCTCATGCAAGTGTATTACACAGATTGATCTTTGCAGACACCTACACTTCTCTTAAAAAAAAATCAGAGATAAATATCCTATTTACAGCTCGTTGCACTCATGTGTGCCCATGCCTCCACTCTTGCTCCCTGTGAGGTTTCCAGGTTACAGGAGTGATTGGCTACTTCTCTTTGGGCCACTGCCCAGTGGAGCAGGGAGCTCTTTCTGAGAGACCCTTGGATATTACAATAATAATAATTAATGATTTTATATTACTTAGTGCTTAATTGTTTTTCCTATTGTCTAAAGCCACATGCTGGCCTGAGATGAGAGGTTGCTGCCTGCAACTGCTCTGTACTGCTCCAGTGAGAGGTCACCAGTTTTCCCTGGATGAGCAGCTGCATGCTTTCTTCCAGTGCCTTTCAGGCAAAGCAGCCAGCAGCAATTAGTGTAATAGTATAAATTAGTATAACAATATAAACAATTTAATCAGCCTGCTTTGAATTAGACCCACAGTTTTGTTTAAAATGGATTACTAGAGGGCCTGTGCCTCCAGCAACTGGGCACCAATGGCAGATCAACATCTTCACCCAGCCAGTCTCTAGCTGAATCAATTCATGCCCACAGCCTTATGCCCCTCTGCATTTTTCCTCCTTCCTTGTGTTTTTCTTCTGCTGCAGTTACTTGACATCCTGATACTAAGCCCAAGAACAGAGCTAAATATTTTTGCAGGTGTTTTTCAACACAATCACCTTGTCTCTTGTGCTCCACCTGTGTCCATGGTAACAACTTCCATCTTCCCCTTCTATGCAAAACAAATTTAGTTTGTTTGCAGTTTATATTTTTCACTGCCATCAGACCCATTAACATTTCCTTAAAAAAATTAGTTTCAAATACAAAACCACTTCCTTGATCATAGGAAAGAGTTTAATTTAAGTGACTGTTGTGTGTTGAAAAGTAAGATGAATTATTGTTCAGATCTGCACATCTCTTGAAGACCATAGAAAAGCAGTCATCAAAACAGACCTGACTTCAAAAGCCCAAACGTAAGTGCTGGAACATTCACATCCCAATAAAATTGGAAGCAGTCCTCATTATCCAAGCAAACTTTGAAGAAGAGTAATTGTACTCAAATAACATCAACTGTCAGATATGATTGAAGGAATGAGAAGGTTTTCTGAATGTTACTTGCAAATGGTGACTGATTTCAGTTCCTTTTCCAAACAGCTTTTACTACAATTTAGTAGTGCATTTTTCCCCCTCAATGGCTACATTGAAAGCAGATAGTGATTGTACTTCTCTAACCAGAAACTCATTTTCTAAGGGCAGTGTGTAAAGAACAGTAGATAATTCTCAATTATAAAGGAGGAGCTTGTGAGAAGGCTGATAGAAGAAGAAACTAAGGACATAGAAATCAAGACAGAGAACACACCTGTTCAAACAGTGTGCCTTAAAACATAAGCACAATGCTTATATGTGATAAAGCAGCATCCTGTTCTTGGAGGGGTAACGTGCAAGCTCTTTTGCTTTGAAGGCTGATGTTCTCTCCCACCTTTAGCAAGTCTTTTTCACTTTGTTTCCTTGCACATAGTTGTGCCTTACAGAAACTTCAGGATTAATATTTGCCTATCTTTGATGCACAGGCTACCTTCCTGGAAATAAAACTGATTTTCTGCTCCTCAGTATTTTATGCTGGTGCTCCTACAAGAACTATAAACTATTTAGCTGTTACCTAACAGTGTAATACGGGCAAAACAGGTTTTCTACAGCTTGTATTGATTTTTTTGCTAGCTCATTTGCCTGTGCAAAGTCAAGGTTTAATAACATGTGCTAGAAATGATATACTAAAAAGTATTGCCTCAGTTGCTTAGTTCTGTAGATATCATTACAGAACCATATGCCTTCTCTGAGTTCAGAAATGTAACTCACAGGAGAACAACAAAATTTTTTTGTTTTGAGGAGTAAGGCTCCAACTGTCAAAACTGAAATAAACAGAGGAAAATGAACCATAAAAAGCATTTGGGATTTCTGATTGCCTTTGGCCCAAAAGGATCTTTAAATTGAAAGAAAATGGTTGTTATACTACTGCTCAATTAAAAACAATTAAGCTTTTCCATTGCACTGAATATGAATATCATAAACCACTGAAAATCTCCAATTACTCCCTATGGTATTCCAGATGAGTTAGTAAAAGATAAATGGTGCACAACATAAGCATGACTCATCCCAAAAATTCTCTTTGAAATATACATCCAATAAAACCTATTGAGAAGTGCAGCATTTTGTCACACTAGCAGATCCCTTCCAACTGTAGAAAATCAGAGATTGTCATTGGTTGTAAATAAATAGTTCTTGTAATGTTACTGATCACTGATGCTCCTTTGTTCTGACCTACTAAGTACACTCAAACCTAAAAGTCATTTAATCAGAATGCAAAATGAGTTTTGCAAAAGCAAATGAAGTCTGAAAAACATTTTTAAGAAGGAACCTAGATTATCTGAATGTATCTCTGATTGTCTTGGTGAAAAAAGGAAAAATGAGGTACATTTCCAACTGTCTAAAAAGTCTCATTTCTTTCTATTACAATAGACTTCACTGTAATTAGATTAGTCATTTTGCTGCCCATTTTCAGATAACCTAATACAAATATCAGGATAAAGGCACCATTAAATTCATTGATTTCTATATACTCAAGACCTATGAATAATTTTAAAAGTAGTGAACTAGAAAATTACAATTAAATATTATGAGCAAAATCTTTTCATTTCTCCAAAGAAACAAATGAAAAGAGTATGTATAGTGAGCCCCTAAGAAACCATTATTTCCACTCCATCCTGAAACTTTTCCAGAACCAAGATTGCCACCTTTGCAGGGTTCCTTAGCTAGTAACCCTCCTGTTTGCCTCTTGTGCACTATGTTTAGTAAATCCTCCTCTAGTGTTTGGGGGTGGGAGTGAGTCGCCCACATGTTTTAACAAAGTCTATTGCATTTATTCCGTGCAGAATAAATGCAGAGTACAGCTCTGGGTCCACTGTCTGGGCCAGTCAGAAGAAGCACTCATTTAGATGCCCAGAAACACAGTGGCCACTGCCAGCCAAAGAGTGACAGTGATTAAAACAAAGCAATAGGGAGATAACACCTGAACTAACAGGTTGCGGGATGCTCTCAGGTGCAGGCTTCTGCAAGTGTCAAGAAAGTAGGAGAAGGGCTTTTTCCAAGCCATCTCTTCTGCTTTTAACCATGATTGAGAGTGAGAAATTTAAAGTAGAAGAGAGATCTTGACTCCCTAACAACACATAATATTTATTGTTCTGAGATACTAGACTAGAAAAGGCTAAAGCTTAATGCCCATGAACTGTCATGGACTCAGCAACACAAAGACTCTGCCTTTGTTATTACTTGTGCTGACTGCACCTCAGCTCAAACTGGAAACCTTGGCCCCATCCTGCATTCTGAGTCTTAAGCACAACTGTAGGACCACTAAAGTCATACTTTGGGAGATGTCACATCAAACTGGTATAGTGGCTGCCCTGTATGTCCCCATAGATCTGTCTCTCTCATCTCCCAGATCTGTCTTTCCTGCTTTCTTAGCCACCTGCTCCCTCTGTACATTTTGCCTGTGTGGTGCCATTCATCTGGTCCCTGCCACAGACATGGACCTTCCCTGCCATCCCCCAGCTAATGAGTGCTTGATTCTGACCTCTTGTGTCACCAGCCAATCTATAGCTTGCCTAGAATTGCAAATTATGTTCTTGGAACTACTTCCCCAAACACACCATCACTGTTCAAAAGTCTCTGGAGAAAAATTTTAATTGGATTTCGTACTGAAGAAACTTCCATCACAAAAAAGGTAAGTGCATTGCAGTCTATGAACTTTGGAAACAGGGAATTTATCACATAGACATTCCCCTGGTGTTTTCAGTACTAAGTTATTGTGCCAAAAACCTTGTCTTTTTTTCCTTTTTCCAGCTATATATACTCTCTCTCCACAAACACCTATTTTGCTTATACCTTTTATGACTACACTATGGCAATACTATTTGTGAGAGTTGACAGCTTTCTTGGAAGAAAGGACTGGGATAACTCTGGAAATGTAAAAATTCTGCATTCTTATAAAGATGCTTCTAAACATGGTAATTTACATGCCTTCTCAAGCTGGGGTTCAATAGGGTCTTAATAATAAATCTGAATTTTCAGAACATCAAATTTCAGAATCATAGCAATATAAAACTACACATAAAAAAGCAGCTGTGGTAACTCCATAAAGATCTTTACAACAACCTTTCATCTCACTAATTTTTAGCGTATTTTATTAGCTGATCTTATATGCATCTATTTTAAATAGTATTACATATATCTAGAGTAAACTTATGTGGCAGGCTAACAAATCTTAACAGAAAAAAAAAAGAAAAACTACAGAACAAATCATGTCATTTTGATCTTCCACTCTCATTGTATGCTGCTTTTCATCCCCTGCCTATATGACTTTACAGCTCTGACTAGACATCCCATTTAAAATTCTGAGTGAATATCCCTGAATTCCAATGAATGATTAATAGCATTTTTGGAGCTCTTTCTATGACTTTTTCTGGAAAATAGGAAAAGGAATAGTAGTACATTACAGGAAGATGTGCTAGATAAAAAGTTTAAATCTTCAAAAGACAGCAAATATTGTAATGTGTAAATATACATTTTCTTGATTTTTTTGTATTGTTCTACGATTCCAGATGTGCTTTCTCTCATAAGAATCCACCTCAGCAAATATAATGCACAACAATAACAGTTGTAGCTTAAAAAAGAAGGATGCTGAAAATGAATCCTCCATGGTATCTGTAAAGGTACTGCAGTCTCAGCACCTCTCAGATCCTGTTCCTGCTGGAGTGCAGCACCTCCTATTTTTTGTAAACCTTCAGATAAAAACAGTCAATAGGACAACAAACAGAGCAAACCTGTGTATCAACAATGGCCTTTTAGGATGAACTGAAACCATCTCCATTCGTAGGAGAAAAAGATTTCCAGGTGAGCAAACCCAGCCAGATACACAGCATTTGCCCATGCGGACACCGCTACAGCAGGCATTTTGTCACAACTTCATTAGAAAACAAAGAAGAGTAAAACAGATGTTCTGCACTGGTCTCCTGCCAATATAATACTGCTATCATCTGTAAAGGTTTTTGCATTGCCTGTGATACAATTTGTTCAGCTGTTTCTAAGCTTTTGGCAAACCTCTGTCGGTCCCAGGAGCCAGCTCCAGTGGAGTGCACACCTCAGCACTTCAGCAACAGTGCTGAGCAGGATGGATGAGTACCAACAGTTCCTAATGAATGCCCACTCATTTGCAGGCCCTCCTTGATTTAACATTTCCACCTCCTTGATTTAACATTCCCACAAGGACTTGACTGTTTGTAGTCCTAAACATAATTTTATTTGCTTGTTCCTGCTTAAAGGAAAGGAAGAAGCAAGTTTCTTAAGGTTCCCTTTTCCATAATAAATTTTTCAAACATGGATGCAACTTTGAGATGCTGTTGCATTGAGGACTCTCATCCTCTAAAACCAAAGAAGTTTTGCTCAGTGGCGGTGAAAACTAGGCCAACTCTTTTACTGCATGAATAGAGAGCTGGATTTCATATTTGAGATATTCCCACTTAAAAGCACCAACTCACAAACTGAGTAGGTGCTCAGCAGGAACTCTACAGAAGTCAGGCAGAGTCCCTAAAGCATTAAACCACAGTTTTGAAAGTCAAGGTCTTTCTTTGAACAAATGGTTCGATGCAAAACCAAAACACAGAAAAACTTCACACAATTATATTACAAACGCAGAAGAAAAATAATAATTGAACTTTCTGCTCCAACAGCCTTTAAAACTAGAAGTGGATTCATTCCCCAGATTTCTGAATTATATGCAGACAAGGGGAACATTACCAGGCATTTGCACCCAGAGTTCATATCTGACATAAAATACCAGAAAAACATCTTAAAATTTGCATCTCTATTTCCTTAGGAATTTGCAAATATTAAAATACATAGTTCAGCCCAAGTTCAAGCCATATATGATGGTGGGAAATATTGTATTCCCTTGGGCCTGTACTGTTCCACTGATTAAATATGCAGAAAATGTCATTCACAGCGCATGCAATAAACTATATTATCAGGATCAGCATTAAACCAAGGGTGTCCCTCTCTTGGGGAGGATCTCAGGCGTGACCATTTCAACAAAAAATTATTTCAATTTAGAACACACATGAGAGCTCCTCTACTAACAAAGCACAAGCACTAGGCAGGACTATATTCACCAAAATCTTTTCCGTTTACCCTAAGCACTGAAGAAATGACATGCCTAATCTGTGCAAAAAGCAAATTGGAGGGTAAGCAAGAGACTAAGCACAGCTGTTTCCAATTTGAACTATTATTAGTGGAGACCTTTCATTGTGTAGTTGCTTTAATGCCCCATACTGGGGCATTCTGGGTTCCAGAAGCAGTGTGACTACTGACCTTTGTTTTCTGAATCACATCATAAAACAATAAATAAGTATTATATACTGTCTGTTTTGTGGACTTCTCAAGGCTGAATTGACTCTCATAGTAGAATGTAGTGGGCTTTTACCAGAGTATAGTTAACTAAAAGGTGATAGTAAACTAAATAAAACATAATTCACTCAGTTGCATTGTAAAATGGGATATTCGGAACACTGGTTACATTGAAATCACAGAACTGTAGCACAATATGGGCCAAAATCTGGACTGACCCACTGCTCAAAGCAGCCCAAAATGGAGCAGGTTACAACAACATACAGCATTTTTGAGTAATTTTTTTTAATTCATATAATGAAGTAAATAAAAAAATTGGGTGGGAGCAGGAAGTAGGAAGTCAGTTTGAAAACCACCTATACTATAGCAAAAATTATTTATGGCAACAGAAGATGATTTTCCAGTGGACATCATTCTCAAGTACTACTATTTCAAGATGACCAAAAAAAATTAATAGCTAGTAAAAATGAAATTATAGCTTTAAGCAAAACAGCAAGTTTTGTTATTAGTTCTCATCAGTTCTGATGGCTACTGGCCCAAGTGAGATTATGAAGGGCAAAATTTATCACTGGCTACTGAAAATAATAGAGGTTTTTGCAAGTTTATCTTCAACACAACTAAATCTGAGCAAAATTTGGCCCAAAGTCAGCTCATGAGTTTCCCATGCATTTTACTCTTGAATTAAAAGTTAATCAAATTTTCAGGAGCACCTTACAAACTCTGTGTTAGCTGACATTCAGAAAACCACAGACAGGTGATGTAACAGCCTGGGAATGCAGGACACTTCTCACTCTCAGGCTTTCCTGTCATCAGCTGTCGCTCTAGGAATGCATCAAAGTTACTGTCAGTGGATCTGCTGTCCTTGTTAAAGAAATCTGCTGGCTTTTAGGACATCCTGACAGCTCTCCTCTATTATCTGTGACCTAAATATTACTATTTATTTACAGCAAACAACAAACACTTTGATCTTTTAAATCTTTAAAACCCATCAAATCAAAATGCAAAGCTCGGTTAAATTCAGGACGCAACCTGCTTATTTTTTTTTTTTTTTGAAATACATATATATTAACACACATACGTGCACACACACACAGATCAGGCCTTTGATTTCTACTCAGAAATTAGAGCAGTCTCCGCAAGAGATTCCCAACAATCTGTTCTCAGAGATTATATCAGGTCATTGCAGTTTTAAACAGGAATTAAAGTTACTTCCTACATGGAAACAAATACTTTATACTTTTTTATAATCCACTTTGGTAAATAAGAGCTCTTCTAAGAAAGAGGAAAGAACTTTGGAATAAGTTATGGTGAATATCCAACTCCATAAACAGTTGAAAATATTTATATGTTTTATTTTGTTATATGTACAAGAGTAAGTGCACTGCCCTCAGAACCTTACAGAAGTAGGCAATGTGATTATCAAAAAAACTATTGTTTCCTCATATCATCTATTGACCTTATTTCTTCTCCCCAGATTACAACCTGGTGAAGTTACACCATTGCCATTCTGCAATTCATCTCTGCCATAAGGTGGAGCCTCAATAACATGGTCCCAAACTTGCTTGATGATCTGAATTGAATTCTGCCAGATCAGCAGATCTGAAGGCATTTTTGTCAATCAAACAGAGAAGTAAAAACGGCCGTGGGTGGATTTGAGAAAATCAGTATCTATTAGCATAACTCTAGAAATGTCACATCTGAGCTAGTAGACACAGAATGACAAATGAAAAGGATTCAAATATAGGTGACAAATCAGAGGTGACTTCTAGGGGGAATTCTTTTTTAAAGATTAAACAATTAAAACTCTTCATCATACATCCCACAATAGCTGAAAAAAACACCTGAGGGAAAAGTAAGAAGAATTAAGTAAATAATATGTGAGAAATAGAAGCTTGTACATTTATTTCAAACAATCAGTAGTTAAAAGAGTTACTTTTAGAAAACAGTTTTCAAGTTTTTCACCCTTTATCCTTCTAAGGAAGAACAGCACAATGGAGAAGAAGATTTCCCATTTATGTCCAGCTCTGATCCTTTTTTTCAATATCTTCCATGTCACCAAAGCTTTCCTCTCAAAATGGCTCTCATTAGAAGTCAACTGAAAATGATGGAATTCCACTTAGAAACTGTGCCTATGTCTTGATTATCACAATGTGACTTTCCAAGAGGCAGTGAAAATGACGCCAACAGTGAATAAACAGCTTACTAAATTTCATCTTGCCATGGGAAACTGTTCTGTTCAAGAATGGGCTTAGGATCACAGACTAAGGCAGCAGCTAAGCATAGAAAATAGGCTTATTTCATAGATTTTCTATTTGGTTTACATGTATGGGAGCATTTCTTTGAAAAGCTTAAAATTTTCACTGTATTTATACAGCATTTGCATGAATTATGTGTTTTATGTCAGTATGTAAGGAGTACACATAGCCCTATCTGTCCCATCTCCTTTCTCCCTCTGAAACTCTAACCATCTTCTGCCTCCAAAAACAACCACTAATTCTCATGAAACTGAATTTAGCTGAAGGATAGTACAGCCTACTTCAGTTTTTTCCATACAAAAAAGAAAGATATATCCTTCATGGTTCATTCACTCAGTAGCAGACTGTCAGCTCAGTCTGATACAAAAATGAAAGATCTTTAGAATTTTATCAAGAAACACTTCCATAGGGGAAAAAAAAAGATGGTAGAGATATGTTTTAAAGAAAGAAACAAATATGGTTTAAAAATTTTGGGCATCACAGACAAGAGAGAGGGAAGGGAACAAAGGAAAAGTAAGAGTGGGCAAAATGAAGACAAAGAGCAACATGAAAGAGAGGAGGGCTGAGCAGTGGATTAGAGTAAGGTACTGAGATTTACTACTGACAGTAAGGGGACATTTTTCCAGATAGGATGAATGAATTGAGCTTATTTGCAAGACTGATTTTCCCCTTGCTTTCACAGATGCCAGACTGATTCTTTGTTCCCACCAGAAACCCACCTGGACACATGCAGACAAATATGTTCAGCTCCTAAGTCTGAGGAATTCACCTCAGAAACACTCTGTATGTTTTAAAGATACTAAAACATGCATCATTTTCGTGTACCTTAGCATTTGCAAAGGCCTCTGCAGTGAGACATTTCCTGCACAGCATTTAACTCTCTTTAAATTTAATGAGGTTGTTATTTTTAGTTAAAATTTGTAGAATCCTGTGTCATATTTTTGCAATAACTTAATCTTTCATTAGTCATGGAGATGAAAGTGTTCAATTAGCTGTTTTGACAGTTTTGACTGTACTAAATAAAATCTTCACGTTGTTTCCTAATGATAATGCCTCATATCTGCCAGATTTTCTAGAAAGATTGAACATAGTGAAGGGGAATGGGGACATAATCAATTATACGGGCAGTCCAAAAAATGAAAGGATAATGTCATAGGAAGAGCCTTGAGAGAAAATGAATAGTTTCTCATTAATTGATGTTAAAGTGCTCTGGAGTCAGTACTGTGGAGATCTTTTCTGACAGGAAAAACACTCACCAGAGCTAGTGGAGAGAAAATCCTCAGAAATACACTTGAGTATCTCAGCACATTATAAAATACGTTTTGAACACAAATGACACAGCAGTGACACAGGTGACAAACAACTTCCTTCCGTTAAATTGGATATTTAAGTGCAAAAAAATTTGCCCTATCAAGACATCAGAAACCTGCTGAATTGAAAATGCTTCATCATCATAAGACTATCAAACCATCAGCTAGCCAGAGCCATCCCTACTCAGCCCTGAGTCTGTCCACAGGTGGAAATTTTCAATATCCAGCAAACAAATGGAACATTATTTTTATTAATCATTAGGAAAAAAACATACCATAAGCCTGAAAAATATTAATAAATATTGAAACAACTGCACTTTTAGAGGTCAAGTCACGTTGGCCTTGACTTCCTTTGTCTCTTGTTACGCTGCTTAATACATCGTTTTCTGGTCCAGCTCCCTTGTTCACGTGACCTGTCTTTGCCCATCAAAGTTCAGACCACATTTCCTAAGTAAGGGTCTGTTTAGTTTTGCTTATCAACAGCTACCTTTCTGCTTATCTGCCTTCTCACACCTTCTGCCCATTCAGTATCATCCCTATGATTTCCATTTTCTACATTAGATTTTGGAGATTGCTTTGTCCTTAGAGCTGCCCAACCAGCTAGACTAGCTAGTCACTCATTTTCAAAGAGAAATTTAAAATTTTATGTAGAGAAATGGAACCTACAACACAGATGGTTAATGCAAGTTTTAACACATGTTTTAGTTAATTTTCACATCAGCAATAAATGAATATGAATATTATAAAAGTCTAAAAAATCCTTGTTTTCAAATACATGCATTTTGGCAGAAATCAGTAATTCTGGTTTATCAAAATTACAAAATTATCTAGGTGATACTATTTTAAATCTAACAGCACGTTGAGGAAGATAACTAGTCCCTTATTTGTTTGTTTAATTGCAAATATCATATCTAATCAGCACAGGTTTGTTTTAATTTTTTCCTAAAGTTAACTTTCTCTTTCTCCCTGAAAATATGTATAATCTTCCATGAGAGAAAATCATAACAGGCTAAAAAAGGCTTGATTGCTGGGTACATATAGAAATGTTCTCATGAAAGTCTGTATTGAAGACTGCTGAAATCCTCGGGCATTTTCTACTCTCCAGGTTCTGGATGAAGACCAGACTGACCGAAATTACACAGTTCATATCAAAAAAAGACCTTCCTGATCAGTAATATTGGCTGTAGTTGAATACACTAATAAAATATTAATTCTGCTCTTTGAGAATATTTTATAAGACTGATGAAAAAAAGTATTTGATCAAAAAGGAAAAGCAAACATAAGGCCCACAAATTTAGTAACACTGTTGAATTTTGCATAAGAAACCACGAACAAGGTCTAGAGACTGAATAATACAGATAAATCAAAGAAATGAGTAAGCTTGTTTTTGAAAGCAGCAAAGTTATGTCAGATCTGAAATGAGACTGGAAAAAAATAATCCTTTGTTCCAAGCCATATTTCCTTCCTGAGTCTCCCACACAGCCTATTCTGTTATGGAAATGTGCGTCCTTCATCAGAGTGGGCTGATTTCAGGGGACATGTCTCTGTCTATGGGCATTCATTTTCATGAATGCAATTCCATGTTTGCAACTTAAAGAGACAAACTCCTGTGTCTCTTGAAACAGGATGTCAATTCACAGAGAATGTTCAAGGGACGAACACATATATAGTTCTTTGTTTCTCTCCTGTCTGGCAAGTGGGCAAAAAAGGGCAGAGTCTGCTTTACGATAATTTCAGGTTCTTCATTATTAGACAAACATTGTGATACGAAACACAGGGATCTCAGCCTGCTAGGGTTACTGTTTTAACCAGTTTCTTCTCTCCCAAGTGAACATGGGCACTCATGTAATCCACCCGGGTTACCAAATCAATAACAAGTAGAAAGGAGATGACTGCAAAAAGCAAGGCAAACGCTAGTGCTGTCATCTCTGGTCTGTGACACCTGCATAGCTGATAAGATGGAGGTACAGGGAACGTTTCTTAAGATAGAGGATTTTAAAAAATCTTGTAACAGCTCAGAGAAACTCCCAGGAAGCATCTCTTTGGGTATATTTGCAATTTATGACAAGTCCATTGAGCAAACAAGTTAGGGAACTGATGAGAGGAGAGTAACCAGCAAGGCTGTGTTTGGTAAAACCCATCTCTCTTCCTAAAATTGTCCTCCTGTCAGAGAAGTGATCAGGACAAAAGGATCAAGAACAGAAGTGAGAGATAGGAGGCACAGCCCACTTTCAACATCAGGGACAAAAACCAGGGACTCACAGAAGTTTCTGAGATGGCAGCAAGCATGAGGCTGGGAGGATACCACACCTTTAAGACAGGTGATACGTGTCTAAGAGTCCTTTGTCCAGCATATCTCTTATGATACATTATTGTTTAAGTATTTTAATATGAGAAATACCTTTTCCAAAACTGAAGAAGAAAGATTGTAGTAAATGAAAAGTGAGGGTCACAATGACTGACAATGGAAGGATTGCTGTGAGCTACAAGGAGGCAGGTTTGGCAGACAGTGCTTGAAGCAGCTCTTTCAATCACCAGTGTCACTGTTTTATCAGTAAGTTGTAGCAAAACTACAAGTCTGTTTTCCAGTGGAAGAACTACTACTGAGTTGTGCCACATGCAGAGTGTTGATGATAAGGAAAGACAGGCTGTTACTAAAAAAAGCAGACTCCCTGAGAGGTATGTAGCAATCTCACACCTGACTGAGCATGGAAATGAAGGGCAGAGGAACAGGAAGTACAAATGGCTGTTTACCCAAATTCAAAGCCAAATTATATCATCGTGGGAATGCATATTCAGTCAAAAGTACACCTGTGCAAGGCTCACCACAGGGTGTGTTCAGTCTGAGGTGGACACTCCAATACAAAAACACTGGCTACAGTCCTTGCTGGAAGGCAGAGCTTTTCTGAGAAGCAGTAACTGAACATACGGAGTTACAGACCTGAGCCAGGACACTGACCACATAACTGACCTCTGGTTATACAACTGATCATTATAGACCTATAAGAATATAGTCTTAGGTGATACTTCATGAGCAAACCAGCCATGAGGATATTTTGTTTAAAAGTCCACAACTCTGTTTATATACTTACATGACACGTTTATATATATATTTTTATTTTTTTTTCCATCAGTCTTAGTCTGCAAAAAACTAGTGGTAACAAAAGTGATTGAATGACCAATAACACCTGAGTTACAAACATAGATCTAAACTGCCTTTTTGTGCAGCTTCAAATAGCCACATTTGAAGAGGAAAGTGTCCCTAAGTCAACCAGTGACAAAGGATGTGCCAGCTCAGGATGCATTGTCAGGGTCAGGACTCAGATTGCTGGAATGGCCAGTTTCAGGCTACCTTGGGAGTTTATAGAGACTGCAAACACATCTGTGAGTGAAAAACCACAGACAGAGGTGGGAGTGTTCCCACTGTGTTCTGCCATAGTCATATAAGAGAAATAACTGCACTGTCTGGGGCTAAGTAAGGGTTCTAATCTCCATAGTTTACCTGGATAATCTGTGAACAGAGATAAGAACCTTCAGGGAACAGTTTGGATCAAAAACACCAGCGTTAACTGCAGCCCCATTGGAGAGGGCATGAATGACAGCTAGAGAATCCAGGGCTGCTGTCTGCAGCTTAGGTGCCTAGCACTTAGTATCTCAGCTAAATAAATGATGTTGAGGATGTAGAAACCTGCCCCACCCTCAGGCTTCACAGACTCAGCACAAGTAAAGGGGTATGCTGATATGAAATAATCACCAGCATGGATTTATGATAAGTCAAACTCAACAGGAAAGTGTTCTTTATTCTTCCACGTGGTCATGGTGGATTTAGATAAGAAATAAGAAGTCAAACTCACAAAATTATACAATTCAAGGATCTGAAGTTAATGCTGTGCAGGAACAGTTTTCAGGTAAGGCTACTTCCCAGAGACAAAAGAAATGCTTCTTGAGGAACTCAGTGAGTACATTGCTGAAGTTTGATAATCTCTATATATATTAAAAAAAAAAAAAAGAGAAAAAAACCCCTAAACCAAAATCAAACAGCTGATCTTAAAAGCTCATTTGGCCTAACAAAACTGAAGATGGCAATAGAAATGACAGCATATTTTTAGAAGCAGAAAAATATTGAGTAGGTTTATTAGTATAGATGTAGCTCCTCTGGCTCACCGATCATTTCAGTAAAAACATTTGCTTATCAGCTTTCTGGAACACAGAGGAAGAAGTCTGGGTAACCCAAATACTTTAAATACTTCAGTGAAACCACAGTATGCAGTTAACTCCCTTGATTTGAAACTCATACTAAACCAATAGTGTGCAGTGAAAATCCTTAGATTCAAAAAGATTACTTTTTTTGGTGTGTTTACAAAAGTAACACCATTTTTTAAGGCTTTAATAGCTACCTAATTTCTTTTGGCCAGAACTTGGGTTTCTTGCCACTTTTTCATTATTTAGGTTATTATATTAAAATATTGTTTTGATTTATAATATACTTATAATACAAGTAAGTAGCCAACATGTAGTGAAAGCCTCATCATTAAGACAGATAGCATATGATAAGGACTTGCAGAGATACTGGAAGAAAGTGATTTCAAATGATTCCCTAGATCAGTTCATGGCATAATTTAACAAACACGTAGACGCAGTGCTGTTTAGGTATTACATATCTTTGATGCATGAAAGAGTCGGGATTGTGACTTGATAAAGGCATGCCAATTTTAACAAGCTCTCTGGTATTCCTGGAATGGAATTTTATGTGCTCTCCTGATATACATAAGGGTTCACTAAGGTGCTTTCGGGCATAAAATTTATTCTTGTAATGGTTGTGGGATGCAAATCAGCTTTAATATCAGAGTTAGAATCTTCCCATAATTTTTGTGTTTGTGCATCCAGTCTACACTCTTGCATCGCAGGAAGCACGAGGTTCATTCAAGGAGTTGTGAAGGATTTTATGGTCTTTGGAGAAGAGAAGCAGATGGTCCCAGAAAGCCAAGCACTTCGAACATTGCAGTAGATTTGGGAAATAGACCTACAGCTGCCTAGGGATACACTTCGGAATTTTAGAAGGTTATTAACTCAACTACCACAAGCTGGGAAAATAACTCAAAACCAGATGCAATCACTAATTGCTCACTTGAACTTTGCCTATGAAGTTATTTCAGCAGGAAGAATATTTTTATGCTGACTCTAAACAAAAGTTGGAAAAGGAGATAATTAATAAGATTAAGAAGGCAATTAAAGCTGGTGCTGCTTGAAATTCTCTGTGAATGCTGCGCATTTGAATTCATTAGGTGACAGTAACTGCACAGATTCATCCCACATGGAACCCGCTTTGTCCTGGAATTGATACTGACAAACTCAACTGTTCGTTTTTATCGGTTCACACTCAGTTTGAAGAAGCCACAAATACCGAAACAGTTTTCAAATACTGCAAAGAAGCTGAATTTCAGTTCTCTCATCAGTGAGAAAGAGTTCTTGTTCATCCCAAAGCCACGCATATAGCACAAAAACTGTTACTGCCACTGATAAAAGGCTTTTTATCTTAATGAAGTCTAGTAAAGCCTTTTCTCCGTATCTCCAAATTAAAACAGAAAAATAAATCCAGTCAAAACACTCATCATAGAGTTCTGACAGATAAACAGACCCAACCTTTAGTCTTTAAAAGACTTAAAGTATTTGCAATGGAAAAGCAACTGCACAAAACGGGCTGAAATGTCAAAAAATGTTAGTGTAATAAGATGCAATGTAAAATTCAACCAAATGGATTTTCGAGCTATTCTACTGTAAGATTTAAAAGAAAAAAAATTGTGGAAAGTGAAGCTAAGATCTTTGTACTTCCTACCACTGCAAGAGCTGTAAAGACTACAAGAAATCTGTTACTCTAAGGCAACATCAGCACTTATGAGGTTCTACGTATCCATCCAAGCAGATGCAGAGGAACATAGAATAAAGAGTTTTTGAGGCTGCCAGCAGTGTTCAAATTCAAGGCAGACAAATGCCTCATTGCTTAAGCAAATCTGTGTTGGTTGTAAAGAGCAGAATACACACACATGCTTTGCAGCCAACACACAGCTGCACAGAAACACCAGCAATAGAAGACTCCCTGAAAAATGGATTTGTTGCCAAGTGGTTCAAAATTATGCCGTGACTGCAGACCTGAAGAGTGAGCTTTGTGGGATGAAAAGAGAACCACAATTTTTTTCTCATGTACTAAGTCCTCTTTCGTGCATTAAAGTAGGATTTCTTCAAAAGGAAGACTAAGTGGAAAAATAAAAATGCCCACATTTTAGCAGAAATGCCACCACATCTTTCAGATGAACTACTACTATCACCTTTCCACCTTTCAGTTATCTGCAGCTTAGAAATTCCACGAATCTCCCAGGAAGAGGCTATCAAGCAATACAAGCCACAATTGCTATTACCAAAATATGAATTGACAAACATATTCAAAAGTAATTTTGTAAATTTATCTGAATAGCAAAAGAATTTACCCATAGAAAAACACAATTTCCCTTTTAAGAGATCTGGAAATAGAGACAAGCTAGAAAATTTTTTCAAACTGAGTAATTCAGCTGGCTGCCCTAGCCACTGTGTTATGCCTCCAGGGTGGGGCATCAGGGTGTATATCACGACATCTTTGATATATTAGGGAAGTTTCTACCTTCCTTTTACCATATGCAAAAATGCATGTATGGAAAAGCTCCAGGACCACACTGTCGTTGCTTCTATTTCCAAATATACTCTAAATTCTGCAAGTTAGGGCTACTGATTTAAACACATAGAGCTTTCTCCTCTGTGAGCCTTAAAATGTGTGCCATTCCCACTGATCTCCTTTTCAACCTGAGTTTAAACATTTGTAGATACTGCAGCTAGAGCATTTGCCCAGTTGGGCCTATTGCCCTGCCCAGGATTTCCACTTTACTAATGAATGACTTTTAAAAATCCAGCTTTTTTTTAGCATGTGGCCTGATCTAACAATCTCTGAGAGCTCTTCTTCCCCCATTTTACATACTAAAATCAATTATCTGACTTTCAAGCAGAAAAATTAAAATTATGCTCTCCATGAAAGTCACCCTGACTGTTCCTGTGTTTGCAATGAGATATCTATATAGACAGTGGCACTTTAGTTTGTACTAAAGGTTTTACAATGTAATATTTTACAATTTATTAAACCTTTTTTTTTTCTCATCTCATTCCACCTAGTTTTCTTGCTCTCCACCCAAGTCACATACACTTCAGTACAAATATCAAATTATGTGGGCATGCATCTCGTGAGCCATTTATGCATCCAAGAAGCAAAAATACCCCCCTTCAGTGTTTTCCCTCTGTATAGCAGTCTTGTTCCTTCTGCCAACATGATCCAAGGACCTTTATAACACCTTTAAGAGGAAAATCTACCAAAAGAAATGTTCCAGCATCTCCATAAGCCAGCCAAGAGTCTTGGCTGTTGCTGGCACAGATGTAACCCCTGACTGAGCATTAAAAGTACACAAAGCTTTAAGCAAATTTTCCTCCAGAGTCAGATGAGTCAACTGCTGTTTGGCCTGATAGGGGTTCAGTGTTGGCAGCTCCATAAAGAACTGAGCAAACACATTCTTCAGCAGCATTTGTATTCCAAATCGAAATGGAAATATAGTAGCAAACTCCAACAGTGATTTTGTCCTTCATGAAATAATTTTATCTCTGATGATCTGAGATTATGTGTAAAGACTGAGTGCCATATTTTGCAGGCTCTTACACACTCAGGAGGTTTTAAAGTGCATCTTTCTGTTTCCCAGTGACATGGCACTGGGGGTCCACCAAACCAAGATATTATTTAATTAAACATGGAAAGGTAATGCATATTTATTATTTGCATTTATGTAACCCTATGATAATTAATATTATTAGAACAAAAGACCTACATATATAGTGTGGCACTCCCTCTGCTCTTCTTCAATTTCCCTTATTTAAGAAGGAAAAAACAAACTTGAGAAACAACTGAAATTATAGATGTTGCTGTGATAGTGACTGGTTATGCTGCCAAAGAAGAAATGTTTCTTTTCTGGAGTTTTGGAGCCACTGGGGCTCCTCATTCTACACTTCCCAAACAGCTCTCCCAAGTGTTGGGCTGGGCTGTGCCCTCTGTGGTCAGCCAATAAAATTAGGCTTTGATTTCCACACGATCGGATCAAAATTAAGAGAGACACAAACTTCTTAATAAAATTTCAGATAATCACATGCAGATTTTGGTTTTGTAACCCTTCTCTTAGCACGTCTTTATTACCTTTGTAATACCTACTTCATACTGTGGTTGAAACCTCAAGCACACCAAAATCTGTATGAAAAAGATTACCAAAGATACATATTAAAAAAGTCAGCTCCTCTAAAAAATGGATGATCTGTATTCAGAACTGCATATTTCAGATAAACTAAATTCTCTTAATTAGATTTTTTTTTAAAGCACTCTTCAAAGTAAAACTATTTTTTACAGTCAAATCCATTAAATTTAATAGATAAGGGGACAAAAATCTTGTGTGTCATTGAATCTATTCAAGGCTCACTGTGCTTTCTTTGATAATATATGTTTTCAAAATCATGCACTAGTTGTGCAAAGACTTACGTACTATTTATGCTAAATCTATTCTCAGACTGAAGATTTCTTACCGGTCTTTCGGTCAGCTAACCAACTACCAATTTATTTTCCATCTGTAGATTTTCTTTTTTGCTGAAACGTCACGTAACAGGTAACAAATACACCCACTTGATTATAGCCCCTGCCCCCCCATTACTGCCACTATCATATCTTTCCTAATCTCATTTACATTTGGATTAGATAGGTACATGCATCTGGAGAACAGGTCAGAACCTGCACAACAGTTCAATGAAAATAAGAACTTTCCTGAAAATGCTGACAATTCCCACTTCTCCATTTTCCAGTCATCAGCAATGAGAGGACAGCAACAGCTTTATTTATTGTCCTATTAAAAAGTCAGGAGTGCCAACCATACTATGCAGCGATATTTTGCTTCTCATTTAAATGTCACATTTTAGTATCTATATAAACAAGTGGCTGTTATGAATCTTCCATAATGAAATAAAGTTCTGTGCAATATATTTTGATGAAAACTTTGCCAAATACAGAAAACTCATTTCAGAAACACCCATATACCTGCAATATCTAAGGAGCTGGGGCAATGGGGAAGACAAGAGAAGCTTACAGTTGCTTTCTTCCCTAAGGAGATTTGGAGCAGAAGTCACAGCTGGCCTGGCCTCAAATTCTGCTTTTCTTTGTGCATAAGCCATCTACATTAGCACTACAGTAGATATAGACCACTCCATCTTCTCTGGAGGTTCAGTTGAAAGAGTTCCCTAGCTATGAGACCCCAAATACAGACCCTGCTCTGCTCCTCCCAAGGTCTCACTGGGAGTAGCTGCTGTGGGAGGCAGGACTCAGGTTAGAGGGATATGTGGCCTGACTTTGTAATGCCTTCTCACATCCTTAACAGACAGAGAGCCAGAGCTGGTACAGCATTCTGGACAGCCTGCACTAACCACATGCTGAACAGACCAAGTAGCTCAGGCTCAGCAGCATTATTACTGCTCTTCATGGGTTGGTACCCCTCTGCATATCATTTAAAACCATTTCTGAACCTCCTGCTCTTGTCCCTTACCAGGCTCAGGGCTCCAACAACTGTTACTGAGCTGATAGACCATCTGGAGCACTGAGAATATGTTTGTACCCAGCTCCTTCATCACAGTGGAGGTATCTCAGCATATACGACTCCATCAGCAGGGCTGATGAGCCACGCTCTGCACCAGAACAACATGGATGTGCTGCTGCTTCTAGAGCCCTGGCAGCTGCACTTATGTATTCAGTGCGCTGTATCTCAGGCACAAAAACCTGTAATCCATCTTATTAAAGGCTGGCCCTGTAAATTCTGCTGTTTGTTATTCTTTCAGCTTTTGAAGATACTGGTTTACTGCATCTTTCCATGCTGCTCCCATTTTGCTACCATTTAACACACACTAAACCACTGCTGATGGTCTAAAACATAGCAAATGTGTCAGGTAGCTCTTTGAAAAACATGTTGAGACCTAAAAATCCCACCACCAGGAACAACTTTATAGAGAGGTAACAAGACCAAAGCTTGACTATGACTTAATACACACCCTCTGTGCACTGAGTGCCTCTGACCCACCAGGTGAGTGCCCTATTTCCCTGCCACTTTCTTACAGTGGGCCATTCAGTAGGACTCTAAGATTCTGAAGTCCTTCTTCCTCAAAACACCCTTCACAAAGGCAGGCTAGCACTGAGAAGCTCTTTTCTTTTCACCCAGGACCTTACTGTCAAAAATAAAGTGACATATATGTCCAAATCCGTTTGAGGGGTATTTTGTTCTGAGGCAAAAAAAAATGAATTATTAAAAAGATTTTGCAAATATATTTAATTCCTGGGAGTTGAGTTATTATGCAAGACAATGTATAGTTTAGTTTGTTGTGGTCTTGAAGTAAAAGAGACAAAGTAGGACATGCCACATCTTCAAATTATTGTGGATGATGGACAACAGACTGTGGTAACCATTTAGTGATAATGTCAGAAGCAAGCTACCAACAGATAAATAACGATGCTTGTGTAACAGCCAGACAGCTGAAACACGCCCTGCTCAATGCACTACAAAGATAGATTTTCTGTACTGTCCCATTCAATTATTCTCCTCTTGTTTCTTGTTTCCCAGCAGATAATTGGGTTTTAGGAGAAGGCATCTCCAATTTCCAGGGTTTCATTCCTCTTCTGTTTTCCTTCTTATTTCTTACAGATGCTTATCCCCAAATCCTAAGCAGAATCGACCAAAGACTTTCTAAACTTCTAAGCTACTTCTGAAGTCAAATATGGGAACCCACAAAAAAAAGTCTTCAAAATGAAGGACTTGATCCTGCCAGGTGCAGAGAGATGTTTCTAAAGTGGTAAAGGCATCACTATTGCAACTGCTAAAGAATCTGCAGGAACACAGGTCTCCACAGAATCAGTCCCTTAATAAGAATAAAATATGATTTAACTGAGAAAAAGGAACTTCAAAAATATTTAAGCACACATGCAAAATGAAAGTAAGAAAAGAATTACTCTTTCTATCTCAATACTAAGACCATTATTCAGAATGCACTAGTATAACATCTTTTGTTCCATAACAAAAGAAGGTATTATCACACACTGTAGGAAACAATATAGTTTCTATTAAAAAATGATGAAGAAATCTCTTTCTACGAGACTCATAACATGCATACAGCTTGCCAGTTTTCAATGACTTTTTGTTGCTGTTCCATTTTGTTCTCCCTAGCAGAAAAGAAATGCTTATAACAACTTAGAGAGAGACCTGAATTGATTACGATGCCTTCCTATCTTCTTGGGTGGACAAGAGGTACTCATTGAGCTACTTTCTGAAAGACTGGATTAGAAATTAGACCTCATTCAAAGACAGAGTCTTTCTTTCAGCCCAGAAGGGCAATACTCTTAAAACTCTCTGGGCAATTCTTTCCCAGCAGGTACTTCCCTGACCACGGGAGAAATTGAGCACACCCTAGTTATTTATGAATCTGTGCCTTCCATTCCCACACCAAGCAAGGTTATGATATTACCTACAGCTGTTCATTCTGAGAGTGCCAATGTCTACAAATACTCAGTAAAGTCATGCTGGGAACAGACCCTTGAACTGATGAGCACCAACCCAATTCTAGCAGCAACACAGCTCCCCTGTGATATAAACTAGCACATCAGCAAGTGTGGTGGTACAAAGCTTTAACACTAAGTCCATTCAAGCTACTACTGAAAAGCAACATCTCCAGCTGCAGCCTTTACTGTACATTCCAGCTAGATCTACTGCTCCAGCTAGTCAGGCTGAACCCTACATGGCTGTAGGGTCTCTGAGAATGATGCCAGAAAAAGCACTGGAAAACTGGATCACAGTCTACACACAAAACCTGATACCTTGAGAAATTAGTATGTCCTTCTACAAGTAGCCCATGGAAGGAACAGAATGATTTTCACTCTCCTGCTGAAGTGCTCATCAGATCTTGTTTTTCAGAAGTAGCCAGGGTGCTTCAGGCTGATGAAATAATTCCCAGGAACAGCTTAGACCTGCTCAGATGTGAAGCAAGAAACCATAAACAGCAGCCTGACTCTTCAGTTAATCTCTGCAAGTTGTTTGCCCTCTGCAGTACAGGCAAAGGAGCTCCAGTGCCTGTTTTTACCAAAGGTTTGTGTGGCACCCTTTGACACACTGTCCAGACAGAACACGTAACTTCTGTCTTATTATCACCTCTCTATTCTAGTCCCCTCTGTAAATGTACAAAGTGGCACCCTTGTTAAAGCAGTATATAAGTGTGTGCTACATACTATCTCAAATATGGTCAATTATTGTTATATTACACCTGGAATACTGCCTTTCTACAAGGCTTAAATAATGAGGCCAGAAGAAACCATAATGGCGAGTATCTCACCTGATCTACTGTTTCAAAATCAATTCCTCTGATCCATTTTGACAGGTTCAAAGCCAGTCCAGGACACATAACCATCTGGGCACAGGAGGGCAATAAACGTGACTTCTGTCACTGTTTGAAGAAGATACCACCTTCAAGCTGGGAGTAAACATATGCAAGCCAAGGCACTCCAGGAGAACTCAGATATTTTCAAATCACCCTTACTCCTCAACCATCACTCTTTTTACAATGTCTCTTTTCAACAAAGGTATTCTCATCTTCACACTTTATTTTCTGAAAACCTTCTTAACTCCCTTTTTTAGTGGTTTTGTACTGACTATAAATTAACGAACACCTTGTTTTCCACACATGACAAAGGTAATATTTTCCCTTGAAGGGCAATTTATACAAAGTTTATGGCAGCACTGTTATTATTGCCTAAAGGTATCCATAATTCTAGTTATGCCCTTTGCTAACATTATTCAATAGCCACGATATAGGGTGAAGAAATTGAAAATAAAATATATTGCCATGTGCTCCTGTAATCAAGACTGATCTTTAATTATTTATCAAGTTTTCATGACTTAGAGCTGCGTAGAACAAGCATTGTTTACTAAGATTACTTAATAACTCATGGGATATGTGTACACTCAGTTCATTATTACAAAAATTATCTATTATGTATCAGAAACCTACATGTTTCCCTTCTAAAATCATGGGCTGCTTTTTTAAAAAATATAATATGACTATTAGCTATTTAGAAAAATAGAAGGGTTAATAATGAGATAGGTCTGCACCCATAATGGAGCTGATGCACAGCAAAATCAAGCTCTAGCTTGATTTCTAGCCAGTTCTGGCAGAAATGGCATAGAAAAATAATCCCCGTGGCAGAGATCAATGTACAAGTCTCTTCTGCAACAGTAAGCAGCAACTTTTATGTAAAATGTGGTTATTTGTCCCCACTGACAAGGAGCATAATTGGAAATGCTAATGTGCATGACACAGAAAAAAAATATAATTCCTTCAAACTACCAAAATTAGTTCAAAGAGCTCCTGATGCATTGACTTTTTTTCCCCTGACATTAAAATAAAAGCAGAAAGAACACTAGATAGACTCCCTATGAAGTACACTGTCCTGCTAAAACTGAAATAGAGCCTGCAGGACAGAGATCAGTCGGGAAGCCTGCATTCATCCGGCCCCAGCTGAGATTGCTTCAGAGTGACACTGTAAAACTTCTGTTCATGGTGCCCTTTAATTCCAGATTTGGATGTAACAAAACACATAGAGAAATTTCATTCATGGACAAAGTGAATGTCCTTAAAAACAGCAAATTTGTCTACCTAAACACTGTTTATTTAGACTTCAATACATTCTTTAAGTATTTCACAACATTTCTCTTACCAATTCAATATCAATATCCGAAAAAAAAAAGCTTGGGTTTAGGTGTGCTGAATTTCTCTCTTTATGTATTTTCAGGGGGAATTCTCAAATGCTTTTCCTCAGTCTTCAGTCTGCTGGATGATGAGTAAATTGCACAATTAGTTTCATCCATACCAACTGAGGGTTATCACGTGCTAGTGCAGAAGAAATGCCATGGAAGAAATTATATTGCTACATCCCAGAGGTACTTCTTGCGAATGAGCTAAATATAAAAGGCCTAATTGTCTATTTATATAAGTTTAAAAACTTCTGGTTTTGCTAATATTTTGAATGGAATTCAAGAGTTCTCATCAAGAGAGAGATTCACTAGCCATTGGCACACCAACGCTTAGGTTTTCTACCTAGCCCCCATTTACTGCAGAGAAGTGCCACAAAACAGATTCCTGGCAAAAACAAGGAGGTTGTGCAATTCTCAATAAATACATGATTTGCCAGTTTCTGCTTTGCTCTGTATGACACCTGGTGTGTTGTTTTCATGAAGGTCTGTTCTGCAGTCCCTTTTTTCCCCTCTCTGGGTTTGCTCATCTACCATGTGTGTTCAATCAATCTGTGTGGTTCTGAAAAGTACCAGTTAGCCAGTGCCACCAACACCCTAACACAGGGTGCCTGAGGACCTTTCCTTGAGTTCTCACCTTTATCTTAGAACACGTAAATGTAAATATCATCACTTCAACCTTCATAGCTTGAGAAAACCAAGGTACCCTGAGGGCAAATGTAGGTATAAAGTAAAGCCATTTATGTCTTCACTGTGTTGAACTCACATTATAAGACTATACCTCAGGCATTTTATCTGTCATTTTAATGTGTCAAGTGAATGGGTTATTGGCTTATTTTGGAGAGAGAACTGTCTCATTGTGAGGGGACATCTTGACTTTTATGTGACCTGGCTTTCTCCCTGAATAACCAGACTTTGATTCAAATGCAAATATCTTCAGGGCAGCTTTCAACACGATCAGTGTGTAAAAGCCATCAATAAAAGGAACAAAAAATGACTAAAAATAATAAATGTCAAGGATGTGAGATGTCCATTAATTTCTTTCTGACCTAGTTCCATAAAATAGAAAGCAAACAGCAGGTGCCTGGCAAATTGATCTTCAGGAGTGCTTATAAAGCTTAACCTTCTCACACTTAGTCATCTACATCACTCCACTGCATGTTTAGCCCACTGAATAGTTCCAGTTCTCTGTGCATTTCACCTTTTTATTTATGAAAAAGAGCATATAATTGACCAAACCCTGCTCTATGCTTCTCATTACTCCACCTTTGTCAGAAAAGGGATGTGGGGTTGCAGGGGGAAAGCTAGGAAGAATTTTTCTTTAATCTCCTGCAGCTCTTATGGAAATTTATGCAAAAGTTAGAACTAGTAATAGAGACAATTTTCCAGGCAATTTCGTACCAGAAATTTTTGAAAATATACCTGTGGTGTGAGGAAAGGTCCAGGTGGGAGCTGAAATCCTTGGTTTGTACCTTATATGGAATGTCCCTGAGTTAACAGGAACACTGTGCTTGCACACAGACAGTCCCTACCTCTTAAGGATTTGAAAGTGGTATTTTGCAGTGTAGACTGTACATAAAAAGGTACTGCATTGTCCAATGTGAAGCCTCCACTCACCTGTTTTAGTGAAAGGATTAAAACTCTTTTTGGCTTCCAGTCCCTAGATAAATCTGCACATGCACAGTAAAGTTCCATCTACTTGCTGAACTATATTAGCAGGCACAATTAGATGCAGGCCTAGTTGCAGAATATTTTCTCTGACAGAGATAGCCATGTGAGGACAGGGGTGGAGTGACCATGCTCAGTACTTAGACTGGAGACAGAGTGGTAAGCTCTGTGCTGAGATACACAGAGGAGATCAGGAGAAGTTCCTGTCCTCCATTTACAGTGTTACTGTGAACAGAATCTGACCACTCCTTTCCAGGGTACTTGTCAAATTATATAAGCAGAAAAGAAATGACCTAAATATCTTCTTTCTGTGTACTCTCTACTGCCAGATTTCTCCAGAAGAAACTGGGTGTTATGTGTCTGCACTCCATAACTAATACCAATTTATGTAGAAAAAGCTGTTTGGTGGTATTTAGTCAGCTTTGACATTTGAAAACTCTCCTTTGGTTCTCAGGATCAAAAATTAACTTTCTCTGTAATGCTTTTCCAACAAACTGGGACTTTCAAGTGGTTTCCTCCAAGGAAGGCTTTTCTTATGCTTAAATGGTATTTCTTGTACTTCAGTTTTGGCCCATTGCTTCTTGTCTTATCTTCAGATACTCCTAAGAATGGTTTGGCTCCATCATTTTTACACCCTCTCATCAGACAGTTACATACATTGAAAAGACACTCCTCACAAAGCTTCTATTCTCCAGACTAAACAAGCCCAATTCTCTCAGACTCTCCTTGTATGAGAGATGAACCAAGCCCTTACTCACCCTCATGGTCCTTCACTAGGTTTGCTTCAATAAGTTTGTGCCTCTTAGACTGGGGAACCCACAACTGGACCCATCATTCCAGATGTGTCTCAGCAGTGCTGAGTAGAAGGATAAGCATCACCTCTTTTTACCTTCTGGCAATGCTGTTCCTAACAGCCTAGCAGGCTGTTAGCCTTCATTGCCACAAGGACACACTGCTGGCTCATGGTCAACCTGGTGCTCATTGAGACCCCTCAGGAAATTTTCTGACAAGGCTCTTTCCAGCCAGTCAGCCACTGGTGCATACTGTGCACAACAGAGGCATGTAAACAGATCCACGAGAACGACACACAGTCCACTCTGTTAATGAATCGGACAACAAGCAAAAAAAAGTCAGAGATAATTCAAGCAGATTACAGCAAGTGCTTTGGGGTAGCTTAAAAATGTTAATCAGAAAAAAAAAAAAGAAAAAAGATGTAATCAAGTCTCCACACCAATGAACAGAGCTCACTCAGGAAGAAAATACTAGTTACAAAGGAGGTCTCTACTGCAGCAGGAAGCATCATCACAAAAAGCAGTGTTTAGAATCCAAATAAAACAAGCCCCAAAATAAGATACAAAATTCAAGCCACTGAGACAAAGAAAAAATTCCTCTTACGTGTTGATGGTGACACAGACACTTTATGTCCTTGAAGATAAAAAGTACAACAACCCTGTCACATCTACTTTCTTCAGTTTATTCCATGCCCTGATCCACTCTGATCCTGCACATTTTTGTAAAATTAGTCTGTGCTTAGACCCTATTTTTAGGTTGGATGAACCAGTTTCCTTTCTGTGCTGTAGTTCACCCAGGGATAGTTTGTTCCAGGGACTGTTCTATCTAGACAGTACACAAAAGATGCTCTGTCACATTGAATACCTTTTGCTCTACACACTAGTTCATCGGCATCCAGGCACGTCTTGCATCCTCAAATACTCCTTACACACCTACAGGCTGTGCCTTAGCCCCTTGGAGTCCCAAACCCTTCTACATCAGTTCTGAGGCCACGATGAACAGGAGAGAAGACATCTCTCCTGATAGTAATCAAGCAGGTTCCTGTAATGCTGGCTGTCATGCCAGCCAAGACACAGCATAAGCACATCCTGCATGACATTAACAGAAAATAAAAGGTACTATGTAGGTATAAAACCTACCTACCATGAGGCAGAGAGATTGAAGAAAGTGAGGAAAAGACTAAGCACACAGCCCTGCACTCTGCTAGCTCAGACTACAAGAGAACACATTTTGATGCTTAACACGGCAACCTCTGCACTCCACTTTACTGGAAGTGGAGATAGATTTAAAATATATTTACACTTCAAAGGCTGCTGTCACAAGATCTACAAAAAAATCAAGAGACAGTAAATCAGTTCGTTGACAAAAGAAGTGGGGCTGGTAAACTCCTTAGAGACAGTTCCTTTAGGAGAGAAGGAAACAGGCACTGAAGTTCCCCCTAGCATGACAGTGGAACAAATGTCAAGTGTAAATACATCTTAAATACATCCTAAAATAGCTGCGTTGAGATCTCTCTCTAAAGGTCTTTCCATAGACCACTTTTTTTCTGACTTCTCTGACAAAACCAACACGAGTGCCTTCAGCTTCTTACAGGGCAGGCTCAAAAAAGATGCTGATAGATTTGCACAGAAGTGCAGGATGTCTAAGAGAATCCACAATAAAAAGTCAGAATTTTACCTCTTTTTACTGTGTATCCAGAATGAACCAGAGGCAGAAAATGACATTGTATTAGAAGAAAAAAAAAAAAAAGTGTAAAGCTAGGGATCATAACATGCAAGGCCAAAAAGGGTATAATATTTTGCCAAAATAGGATTTTTCTGATGCCTAAATGGGCATCAAATATGTTATTCTGAGTGCAGTTCACAAGCTACAGAGTTTTCACAATAAAAGTGTAAAGTTTAATAAAAGGCTGAGTTCAGCAGGACTTTTCCTTTCTGAGGTAAAGTGCACAGTTCATGACTCCACAAGTTCCAAGGCTTGTGAGCAGATATGGGTTCAAAACCTACATTTTCATTTTTAATTGTTGCAAGGTGAGTTATTCAAGAAGGAAAAGACCTAAATCCCCCTCAACACTATATTTGCTCAACAATTGTTATGAAATAATTTTAAAAGATAAATTTGAAAGTGTACTTTTCAGGAAAGAACATTTTACCAGAAAAAGACCTAAAAATACAAAAATTCCTTTCAAAATTTGTTGTTTTTAAAGGAAGGGAAAAAAAAACTTTCCAAGTTGGGCTTATTTTGTACTCATCTAACCTCATAAAATCAAGGAATAACTTTGTCAGGTAATAAGAGAGGACCTTAAAAACCACTTGGGGCTCAATGCTGCGCAGGAATTTATTTGTATAAAATATAATCTACTCTTTATATGTTGATAAAAAGGCAGGCCATGTTGTGGAAAAGGTAAACAAGAGAGGGATGCAGACACATTATTTCAACAGTGGCATGAACAGTGTACTTCTCCTTAACTGTTTATTTCCTACATGATACTCTGCAGGATTCTCACACATACTCCAGTTCTCAGCTATCTCTGTCACCACATGTGAGTTCCAGAAGTCACACACATGACCTAGGAGCACAGTAGCTGAGCTTCAGTAAGGCCATGCAACTAGCAGCCTAAAAGTAAGTACTTCCTGTAGCTGATTTATTCATGAAAATAAGGCATATATTCATAACTCTGCTTTTGCTTGGCTGCAGGTAAGACTTGATAACCTTTGAGTAACTACAAAATTGAGAAAGTTAACTTTGAAAGGTGCACCTGAGAAGAATGCATTGCAGACTCATAGAATGCTCAATGAAACTTCCAATTATAAAGCAATGAATGAAAAATGCATGCAAATGTATATTGCCAAGGGCATTACAAATCTAAACATGAAGATTAAGATCAAAGTTTATTTCCTTGTGAGAATATTCATTCAAGCAATCAAGAAATTTTTGCATAAATCCCATTAACTTTCTATAGCAAAACCAAAACACCCAAATATAACTTGCTAACCAAATTATGATCTTGGCTCTTGAACAAATAAGCATTATCACTTAAAAGGAATGACAGGTTTATGGGTGGAAAATAATGTTCGGGAAGCAGCATCATTTTTTAAGCAGTCATCTCCCTTGATCTGAAGCAACTGAATATTTTAAGCCATCTTTCTTGCAATACATTGATCAAACTTTCCCTCTGAACAGTAAGGAAAAGTCAATATTCTGCTGGCAGTATATCTGAGGGGCACATCCTCCAGCATCACAACCTGTCCTTCAACTGTGGAAAAGTCTGACTGACTTGTGGTAGATGAATAACATTATGTCTTGTCTAGTATCACTGAAACTTTTTTCTTAATAAAAGGATGGCATTTCTACAATACTGAATACTTCATTCCAAAGTTCACTCTTGATGTTAAAAGGAAGGTTTTGTTCATATGTCTGAGCTGTGGCTGACAGTTCAGGGTGGTGGGAGTCAGCATCAGTCCTCTAGTATTCAGTCAGATAATGGCTGGGCAACAAGAAAGTGCAGCTGACGTTAAAAAACAAGTGGTTTTCTTAAATGCCTATGTAATGTTCATGAAAAAGAAATTACATAAAAAAATTTCATGAAAAAAAGATTCCACCAACTAATAAGAAAACTCCTTTACACCTTGAAAACCTCTTCTGAATCTTTCCACACCTGTTTCTCCCCTCCTCTCAGATGAAGAAAAGAGGTTTCTTTTTACTGGAAAAGGTGATGAGTATTTTTGATCTTGCATTAACAAATTTCACCAAATGCCACTTCTGTAGATTACTTATGGCCTTGAGCACGCCATACATTCTTGAAATCTTTGCAAAACTGATTTTTCACGATGAAATGCTTACTGAAATACACTGAAATGACTTAGCTACACAAACACACACAAAGATATCAGACTGAACTAACCCCTTCTTCTCACGATGGGATGATGTCAGTAATGGTTCCATGCTGCTTACTGATACACTCAGTAAGCCCTTCCTCAGGAACTCTGCCAGAAGCCAATGGCCTGGGAGCAGAAGAACATTGATTCTATACTGTAAAAGTTAAAACCACAAAGTTTGCTAGTACTTTCCATCATGGCAATTCTGCAAACCACTCACAAATTAAAGCAGTTATGTCTGTTAATTATGTTCATTACTCAGATTGTAATGAGCAAAATCTGACTTCCTCTAGTATTACTCCACTCTGCCTTCACCAGGGGAGAGTTAAAAAAAGAAAAATAAAAGAAAGAAAACAACATCCTTATAACATCAAAATAGCTTAACACTATCTTGTAGAAGAGCCCGGAGAGGTTTAAGTAGGGAAGATCATTAGCTACTGTTTGCCTCCAGGATTTTGAAAGATTTTAGGGAGATACTGAAAACTAGTTTTCATTTGCACCAGAACTTCAAAGTACATGAGAAGTTAGCCTTTAAAATAAAAAGAATAAATACATGAAACGAAAGAAGAAACACCTTACTTTAAAAATATCCACTTATGGAAATGTCTCAGTCCCTGCAAAGGTCATTTTCATGGAGGAGAAATGAATACATCAGTTGTTTCTGTTCTGTCTTCAAAGGCTATTTGGAAAGACTTTCATGTATGTCTGATTAGCAAAGGTGGAATACAATGCCTGAGACACTAATAGGGATTTCTAGCTTGCTATTTCTTTAGAAGCTTTTAAAAATCAAAGCAGAAATTCAACTTGCTGTTTAATTTCTAATATTTTCGAAAGAGATTGAAAAAGTTCCAGACCAACAATCTTAGAGAAATTAAGCATTATTGTAGCATGCTTTAATCAGTTTGGGATATTCACTCTCAAAAAAATGTCCCAGGCACAAGCACGAAAACGTAACAAGTTCCTTGTGCATACAGGACTTTAAAACCTGCAGGGAGCGGATGCTGGCAAAGTCGGATGCAAAATGCAAGAAACACCCAGAGCCTGGCATTCTTTGAACAGCCTTACTGTGCTCTACTGAACGTTCCCGTAGCTCCAGAAGCTCTCAGAGTGATCAGCCATAACTGTAGGAAAAAAGGATCAGGAAAGGGAGGAAGAAAAGCAGAAACACGGAACCTTCCTGTTTTCCTGTTCAACTTCTTCTTTTTCAGGCAGTTCAGCAAATAAGTTTCTGGATAGCAGACTTCAAGTCTGAGTCAAGTCCTTCCATTGAGTTCAGTTGGACTTGCTAAGGACCAGTATGACAAACTCTTTAACAGCACTAAAAGAAAAGAATTCTGAATCAGAATATAGCCACCTTTCCTGATGAAATCATGAGAGCGAATGTTTTGCATTTCTTCTCAAGACACATCTGGACACAGCAGTTGTCATGTTCCAGTTGTATTACCTTGATAGATATAAAACTCAGCAGGGCTTTTTCCTATCCATCAGAATTGGACTTGTTGCTTGGACTAGAACTCAGGACAGTCATGATTTTCGCACTTCCCACGTGACAATGCAATATGAAAACTCCTTTGTCTATACAGTAACATCTGTAGTATTAGTTCTTAGAGTAGTTGAATTCTGAGTTACAGAGTTTAAATATCTTAAAAGTGCTGAAAGAAGAGTATAAAATTATTTCTGCAAACTAAGAGCTGTAAATAGTGATTAACTTTTGGGTCCAGCAGCACTAAAATTCAATAAACAGCAGTGAGTTCAGTGGAGGGCAAGCTAAGATGTTCAGGGCTAGAACATTTGCCCCATCAGGAGAGGCTAAAGGAACCTGGCTTGTTAAACCTGGAGAGGACAAAGCTTCAAACGGGACTTAAGAGCATCCTTCTGGAGATCTTGTGAAGAACGCAGAAGCAGGCTCTTCACAGTGGTGCGTGATGGGAGGATAAAACAGAGAAATTGAAACATTACAAAGAGCATTTCAGACTTAATATAATGAGAGGAAAAATGTCAAGAGGACAGTCAAGCAGTGGAACAAGTTTTCCAGGGGGGCTGTGTAGTCTCCATACTTGGCTTTCATAAATCCATGAGTAATTTGATCTGATCTCCTAACTGTCTGAGCAGGAGGTTGGACAAGGACCTCCTGAGGTCCCTTTCAACCTGAATTACCTTATGATCCTATGGTGGCAGGTTCATATGTCAAGGTTAACAGTATTTTGAAAAAAAAAAAAACAAAAGAAGAAAAAGATACATCAGCTACTCAAGCTGCAGCACCTATAAAATGAAATTGTACATAGCAGGGCAGAACTGAAAAACAAATTACAATCTTCTAGAAAGATTAGAAAAAGGTTTAATTTAGATGCTAATTCCACCAAGTAGCATGTTTATTTTCAAGAGGAGGGCTGTTCCCTCAGTTTATTAGTAGTATATTTGCATGAAAATGTGATCTATGCTTCTTCACTGCTCATCTGCTCTTCCTGATTATGTCTCATTTGAAGTCACAATCTGCAAATGACTGCTATGCTACAGCGAGAATGTTGAGTTTAAGTTGGGAACAGTTGCAGGAGGAGAGAGAATACTTAGAAAGAAATATCCTTTTCCCCATGATCATCTGTTTATCCATAAAAGCTTGAAAAGAAAGATTAAAGTAAAATACAACTGAGAATAAAAATATTCTGCGGTCAAATAAGAACCTTTCACTAGGCAAAAGCAGCTGGACCAATCAACTTCCAACCAAGAAGCTGTGAGGGAACAGTGTCTTCCAAAAAGAACTGAAGAATACACTTGCATATTTTGTTTAAAATGAAGGAATAAACCAATCAATTAGAGAGAGATGGATTTGATAGATGGATTATTACATGGATAAGGAATTGGATGGAAGTCCATATGTAATGGCTCAATGTCCAAATGAAAACCAGTGATGAGTAGTGTCCCTCAAGGGTCTGGACTGAGATCAATATTATTTTATATCTTCATTAATGACTAAGATAACCACATTGAGTGAAACCTCAGCAACCTAAACCTGAGTGGTGCAACTGATCACTGGAGTGAAGAAATTCCAGGGGGACCCTGACAGGGCCTGCTCAAACCTCATGGAGTTCAACAAGGCCAAATGTAAGGTCCTGACTTGGGTCAAGGTCACAGGGGACTTACAAGAAAGATGGAGAAAGACTTCTTATCAAGGCCTGTAGTGACAAAGAACAATGATTTTAAACAGGAAGAGGAAAAATTTACATTGGATCTAAGGAAGAATGAGGGTAGTGAGACACCGGAACAGGTTACAAACAGAAACTGTGGATGTCTCATTATTGGAAGTGTTCAAAGTCAGGTTAGACAGTGATTTAACAACTTGATAAGGTGAAAGATGTCCCTGAGGTTCAACTAGATGATCTTTAAAGATCCCTTTCAATCCAAATTTATGATCCTATTAAGAGGTGGGATTAGAATTAATCCTGTCTCCCCACAAAGAAGTCTCTTTGCAAATGCATTTTGATTGTGCTCATTGACATGGGTTTACCTAAAGTAAATACTTGCTAAAATATTTGCTTGTATGTAAGAAAATTCTAACCTCAAGGGAAAAAAATATTATTCTTTCTCGGGAGATATATCCCAAAATTACATTAAACTATGTGATTTAGATAAATACAACCAAGAACAAAATAGCTTTGATTCCTTCAAATCAGCTGGTAGAAATTAGGACTACTGAGCAATACTGTTCCTCCTGATCTGCAAAGCTTTCAGAGCACTCAGAAAGACTTATGATTGGCTACCAGTTTTACAAAAAAGATTTTCCCTTTTCTTACTGTTCTGTTTATTGCACACTATATATAAACTTAAAAGTACAAAAGAGTGAAAGATGGAAATTTCTTTAATATTATGAAATACAATGTTTTTTCTGTTCCACAGATGATGTCTGCACTAACGGTAATAAATTTTTTGATAATCTGGTTTTTTGAAGTGTCCATTTCACTGATCTATTTTTTATAGAAGGAAGTTCCTCTGAAAATATTTTTTCAATATTTTATGATGTTAAAAAAGAAAGTTGGGATTGTACATAATTAATGAAGAAATATTTGCAATAAGGACATATCACCACCAAATTATTTTCTTTCTACTAATAACACATAAATCCTAAAACCTTTCATAAGTTTCCAATCCAGAAATAGAATTGATATCATCAGTGTGAAAAAGACAAAGTCTTTATTGTCTTTCTGAATTACATCTTCTGGTCTTGCAGCATATCCTTCTTTCCAGTTTGCCAAGCAAGCTGACCTAGATTTTGAAACAAACAGGATCTAAAAATAGAGTATTTGCTAAAATAAGTGTTGCAAAGAGACCTCTGCAGTGAGCAATACTCTAAATCTGACAGGAAGGACATTCTGCTGAAAAACAAGGCATTTTTGTGCCAAACTTGAGCTTAATGCATTTAATTTATGAACAAATGTTCTCTTTATTTCAGCACGGTGAAGTGAAGAAGGTCCTAAAATACACCAATAATGTTGTGACATTTATATTAAAGATTTACCAGACTATATAGAGTGAATTCTTGGTTCCACTGACATACACAGAAATGTTGCCATCAACATTGAAAGAGCAAAGTTTTCACTCAAAGAATTAATTTCTACAGACGGTTCTGGAAGCTAGCACTAAAATCCAGAACCAACTTTTGGATTCTGTCCTTTCAGAAACGGGCTCTAATTTCTTCAGCCTCTATTTTCCCAAAAGATTATCTTGAAAATTTCTGAACCTGATTACTTCATCTTCAGGTTTGGCCCTCAGGCACAGTAGAATCCAAGGCTTATCCCAAACTTCTTAACACTAAAGATGACAAAAGCTGTGTAAATTAGTCCTTTGTGACAGTATATTCTTGCCTCTTGCAATGGCTTGACCCAGAGCCATGGTCAACACAAGTGATATTCACGGAAGAATCAGTGTCTTAACTCAGAGAAAAATCACACGACAGGTGTCTTTACCTGTCTTCTCAAAAGATTTATTTTGATTTGCAAACCCTTCCAATTCCTTGATTGGAAAACCCTTCTGACAGTAGGGCTTGTAAATATTTGAAATTCACATCCCACATTACCCACTGAAATAGTGGGCAACTGCAACCCAGCGCTGAGTTACAGAACTGCATTAGCTCCGTTTCTTTTCCAATCCAAAGGAATGGCTTCCTTTGGTGCCATTGGGAAGAATTTTTTATTTCTCATTTCATTGGACACTAAACTCTATTTTCCAGTGACTTGGAAACCTATTCAAAAAATACTAACTGCACAAGAACTTCATTTTGCACAAATTAGTGCGACTGCACTGACCTTATTAGAGGATCAACAACAAGACCAAGCAGAAAATTTGTTCTGGCTATTTTAGATGTAATACTCAGCTAAATGCAAATGAGTAAATGTGATTATAACTGATACTTGTTGTTGCTGTCTCTCAGACTCAGTTCCTTGCTGGGAGAAATATCTGATGCACACTGGTGATTTTAAATGAAAGTGTCCACAGTAACTATAGGTATAATGAAGCCAGTATCAGAGGCTCTCTGCTGATACAACCAGAGCACATCTGAGGCCTGCTGCCAAATTGGCTTTTTCTTACCTTTTCTTTTTTAGCTGCAGTGTCTTGCTACTGACTGCACAAGGCTTTAATTTATTTCCCCCATTAAGATAAAGCCTTCCCTGAGAGACTTCAGCTGAGCCAATTGTATGGCCAGTTGTAGCTGGGACAGGATTTAGCCCAATATTTGTTTCTAACAGATACACAGGACAGCAATGCATTGGGCATACCTAAATCAGGCAAGAAATTAAATCTATGTCAGTTCTTTGACCACCACAGCAATTTCAGTGTAATGTCTAATAGCTGAATGATTTCATGTTAATCTAGTAATCATGCATTTTAATCATGTAATTTCAAATAGGAACTTCTTTCTATCAACTTATACCACCATTCAGGAAAAAGAGTAGCTCAGACCTGGAGCCTGGGGAAATGGATGCCAAATTCAAGTTATTTCATACTAGTCAGAGGTCTCACCCAAGAGCTAAAAATCAGTTTCAGAAATTTCAGATTAAAATGTCACACAGCATGCAAAGGTTCAATAAAAGGTATATGCATTACTCCATGCACATGTTCATGCATACACACAGACACTCTAAGCAAAAACAGATGCCTGCTAATGAAGTAACATGCCAGCAGACAAGTCAGTCTATGATCAAATAATAAAGAATTCAGGAGGGACGCAAATAAACTTACATTTGCCTGCAGATGGAAGGAAGTTGTCCTCACCAGCCAAAAAAAACACAGGAGAGAGGAAAAAAAAACAACAAAACCCCCCTCCCCCCCCCCCAAAAAAAATACCAAACCAACAAAAAACCAGCCAAAAAAACCAAAAAGCCCTGTCACACAAAAAACAGAAATGGAATTACGCCTTCTTTCACAGCCAATCTTCCAAATGTAAACCTACAGCCCTAGTTTTCCCAAGAGGACAGACATCCAGTTCTTTGCAACTCTTTCTGATTTTCTCAGGTGGAATTATAGACTGCTGTGTTCAGACATGTGTGGAATAGCAATGCTGACAGGGATCTTGCCATCATCAACTCAGCTGCCGGGGAACTTTGTAAGGATAGCAGAGAGGATATTCAAGGGCCTAGCACAACTGAAAATGGAAGATGATCCAGTACATTGCACCCTGGAGTGGTAGCATCTAACCCTCTGCCAGAATGAAAAAACTATGATGGTGAAAGGTTGAGCTCCAACTTTCAGGTGCTGAAATCCTATTTAACAGTTTTGGGGATGAATTTTTCTTGAATGTTGACCATAGGCACAAAATTGTCTCTTTTTTTTTTTTGAGATTTCCCACATATATTTCAAGTCTTAACTAGATCTGATTTAAATCTGTTATGAACAGACCAGTAGGTGGTAGCTAGAGATAACGATTTGCTGAATCCAACCCAGGAAATCAAATCTAGGTGACCTACAAGGTTAGGAGAAGGGCAGCAGTGTCATGGGGGAAAAGCAGATTCAGATGACCAAAATTCCAAGTATGAAGAATAAAGGCAAAAAAGGGAGCAGAGATTTTTACTTGTGGAGAGGTGCCTCATCACTCAGTAAAAAGATTCCAAAGAGCATCAGATTAGATGCTAACAGTAGGTAGAAATGCAGATCTCACTTATTTTATACATAAATTAGTTTTGAAATTATGCATTCCTTGGGAGGTAAAAATTCCACGTTCTGTTTAGGGACATAATTGCATCAAGTGATAGTTTCAGAAAGCAGTATCTATTCTTTTTGCAAGTCTCTTCCTGGACAATCTAATGTTTTAACCAATGCAACTATGATGAGAGAAGTTTGAGTATTTTCTAGATTTAGTTCCAAAATAACTTTTAAGTTTGCCATGTGAATCACAGTGTGAAACTGCCAGAAGGTCAAGTTAGTGTGATTTAATCGAATGTGTCCAGTGGGGACAGTTCAGAAATCACATACAAACACTTCACAGCACATCAGCACATCAATATGCTTATTCTAAAATATACACCCTTTTTCAGCACATGAAAAGAAAATCCTCAAGAAAATAACATGAATTTTAAAACAATCCAAGATTACTCATTACATGGTGTTATTAGTCAATTGATAAAATATCTAAATCCATCCCATACATCTAAAACAGCAAGACAATCCTGACAAATGGCCAGAACCAACAACAAATGAAGCAGCATTATAATAGATGTTATCAGAATTGACATATAGTCCTTTATTTTAAAGAATCTGTTTTCTTTTATTATAAGTACTATAAGTTTCTCCTTAATTATATATAAAAAATCTGAGTATGAAACAAATGAAGATTCAATATATACCAAAACCATCATATTTTTGCATCCTTTTCCTTCATGGATAGCAAAATGAATACTTTGTAAACATGCTAATTTAGAAGAACCAATTATCTGACTGTGTTTCACAAATTATACTTTAAATTAATTTACAGTATGATATACCAGCTGCTGTGTTCATTTATTTTCTATAGGGAAAATTCTTTAAGCAGCATCAATATGCAGTATGCTTTATAGTCACATGCAAGTTTTTCTTACCGTAATTAATTTGGCATTACAAATACACTCATCATGTAGCTGTACTTGCCAATTCCTTACCTACTATCAAATTAGCTACTTACCCCAAACAAGCAAAGCTGTTGATCCTGGCATTACAAATAACCAAATTTTAAACTCTCCCTCTTGACACTGATAGCTGCCACACTGTCTCATTTTTCTCCCTCAGTTAAAAAACAGAAAAAACAACCCCCAAACAAAACCTCCTACTTTCAAGTAACCAACATAAAGCTATGTCCCAAAGTTTACATTCAAAGTCCTTTTTCCACATCAGTTAATTATTTAAAGAGATGAGGGCTGCTACATAACAGCAAAATCAATGCATTTATTCTCCTTTACCACATAGGTTTGCTGCAAATATTCCAGTATCCAGTAGCTAAAACCTTAAATGGAGGACCTCATCATTAAGTGTAATCTAAGCAAAGAACTAACAAATATGCTCCAGATGGCAACCCCGACATGTATCAGTAAGTGGGAAGTGTAGTAAATCAAGGAACTATGACCCAGGATGTCATAACATGAGAGACTCATTCTGAGACACCACAGGAATATACCTCTGCAGAAAGACTGTTTCCCACGAAGCAAGACCAAGCACTAATTTTTCATGGAAGTTAATATACTTCGGCTCTAGGATTTTGACTATGAGCCAAGTGGCATCTCTGCATGTTTGCTGTGTTCTGTCTATCCTGAAACTCGAGGCAACTTGTCCCCATTTTGAGGTCAATAGTCACACCACTACTGATTTCAAAGTACAAGTGATTAAACCTCTCAGGCTTGTTTCAGAAGCTGGATCCAAGTAATAAATTCTTTCCACCAGTTAAAGGATTGATTTGGAGAACACTAATTTAATAGTTCTTTGTACAGCCAGCACTTTTTTAATAATTAAGAAGCTCGGAGTCCAACTCAGTGGTGGTGGGAGGGCAACCGCTCTGAAGATTATGTACACAATTTCTGCATTCAATTCCATGTATTTCTTCATCACATATTTAAAACTAAATATCCCTGCAAGCAGCTAGAGGACATGTTATACCAACAGGTGAAATTGTAATTCACATGAGGTCTGGGGGAAAAACTGCATTTGTGAGGATTTTTTGACCTCGACATCAGCATGAGTTGGCAACTGAAAAAACATATTTATAATTTTCTTTTATATATTCACTAAACTCTTTTGACTCAGAAATTCTGCAAAAGATCTGACATATAATTATGGTATTTAAATATTAAATGTCATGTACATATAATGCAGATATATATTTTATTCAACAGAGTAAAAACAGACTTGAAAACACATTTAAAATAAAGAGAATCAAACATATTCCCAGATGAGCCTTAGCATACTCTGCAAACCTGTAACTGCCTCTTGTATATACCTATTTTTCTGACCGTTCCATTTCAGTTTGAGAGAGACAACAGCCTGCCAGAGTTTAGAAGGCTGTCAGCAGGCACAAAGAAACCTTTCTGTATTTGTTCTATCAAGAGAATATCAGTAACAGTGGTTTATATGATCCTCATCATCACATAGCATAACAAAAAAAGACAAAAAGAGTTCACTGCCTGTCCTTGTGGTAAGCAAAAATAAATCCTTTGCACAATTTCTATACTAATATCTGAAGAGGTATTTCAAGTTAGAGCAATAAAATATTCCCAGGAACAAAGCAGGGGTTAAAAAATACACAATGAGATGTTACACACAGCGTTTGTTTTTTTTTAACACTGACATCCTCCAACTAATAGACGAGTACAGTCCAGCAGAGACACACAAAAAGCGCTGGCTGCCCTGGCTTGTGCACAGGCACTGAGCTAGTGGCACTGACTGTGAATGTACATTGCTCAGTGCACTAAAAAATAGGTGATACAACACCTGCCATTCTATAACCATGACTTTCTATATTTTCCAATTAACTGGGTGAGTACATTTCATCTATTTTCTCCCCTCTCTTCCCTACACACACCTATACCCACACATTTCCACAGGTTCTGGTTTTCTGCCCTATGGACTGCAGACTGCTGGGACATTGGTTTTACTTTGGTTTTGCACATGAGGGAGAGAGCAGGCAATAAACTTATGCAATAACCCTTCTTCTGATGAAAAATGAAGTTTTGTCTCATTGACTTCATTGGCCACATGTTGTGCAGTGCACAGGTTCCTTCATATCTGAGCAATGGTACGAACTCCCAGGGGCTAGTAGATAAGCCCTAGTTCAACAGGACAGATCATATTTTAATAGTAGCGCAGAGAAGTTTCAAGACAGATGTAAAAGAATGATATATAAGTGAGAGTGACTCGTGCTTGAAAGATTTATCAAGAGGCTAATGCTGATGTCTATGAAGTCTTCCCTGCACAGCAATTCTTATTTGTCAGAACATTACTTAGGACAATTTTAGGTATAAAATGAAATCTCAAGAGCCATGTTGGGCTTTTTTTTCCCCCCAGATAGGCAACATGATTTACATAAGCAGTAAACAGCATCCTTGACTATTTGCAAGACTGTTCCCAGGGTATTTTATCAGCTTTCAAGCAGTTCAGACTACTAAGGAAATCTCAGAATTTTCGGGTTTGGTTTTGTTTTTTTTTTAATGTGTGTGTGTGTGTATACATAAATAAACACATATATTTCTATAAAGCTACCATGATCATACAATTGCTCTAGTCTGTACTTTATCTTAAAACCACAAATATTTGCATTGAAGCCAATGATATTTGTCATATATTTATTACTCAGTATAGTTGGCAATTGTTACATGAGTGGAAAGTAAAATGCAACAATATTTTCACCAATGTTACACAGCAACCCACATAAAACCTATGGATGCTTCCTCAGAACTTCCTTCAATGGGAAAACTGCCAAGCACCAGATTTTTTGACCATTCAAGGCAGAGAGATCACAGATAATTTTCAAGTGTGTAGGCTTAACATTTGTACCTCTTCTATTAATTTACAACATGACTTGAGGCTGCTTATTTAGTCTCACAAGATACAGCCTCTGGTCAGCCAAGTCCTGTGATACTGCTGTTCTCAAGACTAGAGGACCAGAAACCACTTATACACTGAAAGATTAGTTAAGAAACACAAGAAATATTAACACTCCATTTCACAAATAGAACTTTTTCTGAAACTCTTCTGCATCACCCACCTGGAATTACACATCAATTTATTTCATTAGAAGCTTTAAAATGTCATAATGGTTGAACTACCAACAGAAGCAGCACAGCGCATTCTGCAGAACCTGGCAAAAATCAGACTGTACTGTACCTTACAGTGCTGAAGGCAGAAATAATCAAAGGATGCACAGGTTTTCCTAACTGAATTTGATTCAGTTTTCAACAGTTCTGCTTCACATTTGTTCTAAGCCAAGAAATCCAGACAAATAGAACAGTTTGAATCATGAATTAATTTAATTTTTTTTTTAAAAGTATCTTATCGTAAAATTGTTCTAACTCCCTACCATCTTACATTTATTTGGTGCTTTACACAGACTATAGTTAATTAATTTTTTTAAGGAAGAAAATCTTAAGTCTCAAGCACTACACTCCAGAGCAACCTGATATAAAGAACACTGTAATTATTACGATCTCAGGTGAGCTTCCGAAATAATGAGGTTTTTGCATACCTAAGTAAATCTTTCATTTGTTTAACAACATTTGCATGTCACTCTGTCTTGTGGAATTACTGCATAATTTAGAACATTATGAACTTTGTAGCTAATTGCTTCCAACTCAATTGACGATATCTTCTGGAATACTGACTGTTCCACTGATACAAAAAATTATTTCCCCTTCATGGTTACCAGTGACTGCCAGGTCAAATCACAGACCAGGTCAAACAGAAAGACAACTACCTGTCTCCTTTCTTGAGTACTACTGAGAAAAAAAAAAAAAAGAACTTGGAGGTTTCGGGGTGATGGGAGTTTTATTTGTTTGTTTGCTTTTTGTGTTGATTTTTTTAATACCAAACACCGTCAATGAAGCATACATGTTGTTTCTTTCAACAGAAGCATTTCCTGACATTTTTGAAAAATATTTTTGAAGAAGAAGGAATTTCAACACTTTGTTATTTGTAGGAGTCAAATGGCAAAAGCTCAGGAAGGTCTGTTTGAGCAATCCAAGAATTTAACCTCTTTCAAATATATTTTACTTCTTATTTTTCTACTACATGAACAGTGTACCATTAGCTTTTTTTCTGCAAAGCAGGTTGAGGGACTTTTGACAGGAATCTCTTTTGTCATCACAGACATAGTTAAAATCAAGAAAAATAGAAGCAATTTTTGCAAGTAGCTTGCAGTTTCCTATCAAACCTGAAACAAACAACACTGTGTTTACAGAGGTTTATCATCCAACATAAGCAAGGGAGGATAACAGTATAAATACCATATTTTTTATAGAAAAGTTCATCCTACTATAAAAACTGAAACCAAGAATGCCTTCTAAGTACAGTGCATCCTTTGTCAGCACAACAGTAAATATGAACAGCAACAAGTTTATGCTGGATTTGGGAACAGGGTGGAACAATGTGCTGTTTATTCTGAAAAAGCTGTAGAAGCCTCTGTTCAAAGCATATTATTAGGAACTCCTAGCTCTCAATAAGGCCAATAAAGAACACCATGGTACAACTTAGTGTTAGGCTCCAAAAAACACTCTTACAGTGAAAATGATTGTAAAATTACTGAATAACAGCACAACATTTTGATCTATTTTTCCTTATAGCTACGCTGTAGGCAAGAAAAGGCTTTTATATCTATTTCTAAGAAACTACAAATAGAATGGGCAATGAAGTGGCTAACAAAGGGCCTGACTTGTAAAATAATGAGCTGTCCAAAGACTGCTAAACCATCTAAGCAGTTCAGACACCTTTAAACTATTTAAATTATAGGAGTAGGGCAATCCTTAGAAGGTATGTACTTAAATGTTCGTTGTTTTTTTCCTCTTTTCTATGTAGATGGTTCTACATTTTTCTTCTATATGACTGTAAGGGAAGTTCTATAAGCCTCTGTTGCTGAGCTTTTTCTGCCTGGATGAGCCATAGTATCCATTTATTACTGAGAAAATAACATTCTGTGATAGTCCTGAACCCTTCTGATGTCTGTCAGGTTGCAGATAGAGTGTGGTTCTGCTATTAAAATAGATGGGATATTCAGGGGGTCTGTGTGACTGACATTTTCTATGAACACAGGATCTCTGCACAAATGCGTATACCTGCAGTGCAGCAGACAGGAGAAAGAGGAGGTGAGGAGTAAGGCATTAAAATCTGCCTGCTTTCCAAAAAAAATTTCGGATGCAGGAAAGCACACAGGAGCTGTTACTGCTGCAGTGATTGCTACAGATCAGCTCCACTGCATTTAGAAAAGATTCCCTGACCCTTAACTTTGAAATCCTCCTCCATATCATGCTAAACTGTTTAGGGTTGGCAGCAGAAACAGCACTTAGTCTTCTGTGCTCCCTTAGCTTCCTGTAATGGCTTTGAGCCAAACTCCCCCCTAATCTAACTATCATGACACAATGGAGATGAGCAGCAGCACGCAGATTGCAAATCAGATCATGAAATCACAGAGTATGCTGAGTTGGAAAGGACCCATCAGGATTGTTGAGTCCAACTCCTGGCCCGGTGCAAGAATCACATCCTGTGCCTGAGAGCACTGTCCAAACACTTCTTGAACTCAGACAGGCTTGGTGCTGTGACCACTTCCTGGGGAACCTGTTCCAACATCAACCACCCTCTGGGTGAAAAACTGCTATAATGCTGCATATTGTTAACAAGAGACAAGTTTGGATTGGAGAATACAGCATACAGTAAAGACAGGCAGGAAATTCAGGTCAGATCTGTGGAGGAATATAGGCACCACCTTACTGAAGATTACTGTCCAAGGAACCTGGATGCAGCTGAACTATGGTATTTAAGATAGCCAGATGCCTACTATTTTTCTAGATCAGATTCCTAGATTTTGCAATGGGTGCGGAACCATGGATTCCAGTGAGCTGCCCCATGAATGTATGGCAACCCACCTCATTTCTGCACATAGTGATGGAACAGACCTTCTCCGGGTATCAATGGCAACAAAATTAGCCTCCTAAATTTCAAAAAGACCTTTCTGAAGGTAAAGAAAAAAGAGAAAAGTCTATTTGACCAAGAAACATATCACTGTTCTTCGGGCTAAATCTGCGCTACTCAGATAAGAGAGCTACACTTCAATAGCCACATGCGTAAATAGAGTTGAGGATTTCCACAGTGCAAGGCATGTCAGTGCTAATAACTTGGCACAAGTGAGCATCTGTTATCAGAAAAACCAGCCCATTTATTTACCCATAAGTTTCTGGTTTAAATATTTCTCTCAATTTTGCACTAAAATTATACAAAAATTTCAGTCTTTACAGGCATTAATAGCATTGATAGACATAGTACCACAGAAATTAAGGTAAAATGTATCCATGCCACTTAGGGATCCAAACAATTTCTATACTCATGGGAAGTTTCAATTGCCTTTCCCCCCCGCCCCGGCCCTGCCATATGCATTGAAAAAACTCAGCACCAAAAAAACCACCTATAAGCTCCTCCAACCACCTTTCTTAATCGATTTTGCTCAAAATGACCAAAAGGATTTCTCAGTTGCAAACTGTTAATCCCTGAATTACTAGTTAGAATAACACCCCAGACCATGTGTTTCAAGTGCTAACCAGAGATGGGATCCTAAAATCTACCCCTGACACTGTCACCCTCCTAATCCTTGGTCATTACTAAGCCACTGAATTTCACCACTTTATTGAGTACATATATGTATGCGTATATATATATGTATATATAAATATATATGTATTTGTTCAGCAATCTCAAATTCTGTAAATACCTTCCAGAAACACAATAAATTTTTGATTTCAAACTGCAACGCACATTTCTCTCCTTGCTCTAATTTCAGCCTACAGTTATAAAACAGGAGTATTAATCTCTTCTTACCAGTTTCAGGGTTATGGAGGTTAATTTATTAATGCCCATGAGATTGTCTGAGGTAGCCAATTTGAGAGCCTGGATAAATGCAAACATATTAGATCAGCAGAAATGCTTTAACTAAACAGCAGTCCCAATTCATTACTCAATAAAACTAATCAAAACACTATTTAGCAACAAACTGTTACAAAAGTCAAAGAACATTTACAGAAGTTTTAGTTTTACAGGAAAAAAAACTTGCATCAGCATTTACCTGTCCATATACAATTATTTTCTTAATGATTTTGCATTCATTTTGCTGAATTTATTTGTTTGATTTTAAAGTCACTCCCTCATAGCTAGACCAGTTTGAAATAATTTAGAACACCAGGTTCACTTCTCAGTATTCAGCACAAAGATTATTGCAATTTATAAAGCAATTAATGGATTTTGCTTAGAAAAGCCAGCTCTGATTTTGAGGGTATTGTCAGGGTGTTCATAAATATAGAAAGGTTATTGTAATATCTCTCTGCATTAAAGTCTAGGAAAAGGACAGAGAAGATTTAGACTTTCATTGATTGCTAGATAGCAAGTTGTATCACTGTACCTCAAACACAGGGCAGAAAAAAGCAATAAAATATTAATAAGAGTGTTCTCCAATCCAATGCTCTTTGATTAAACAGACATACCACAGAATGGTATGGTAGGAAAAAGTCTGCAGGTACAGAAATTATACAGTGAAAGGCTCATATTCTTTTTAAAAAAATTATCCTAAGGTGTATATGAAATAGATCTTGTTGAAAATATGAATTCATTTTCAGTTCATTATTACATCTAAAGTCAGCTATGTTGTGGGCAGAATTAATTCCTACCCTTCCCTTGATATGGTTTAAATCTACAAGTATTTAACTTATTTAAATAAGAACAGTAACTGATCCTCAGCTTCCCCTTCCAAACATATCTGAGTTTTGCGTTTGCCACCTGAGACACTGAGATGACTTGTAACCGATCTAGAACACCTCCAGGAACCAGAGGCTACTCTTTTTGCTGGTCTCAGCTCACTGCTGAAGCCCTCAGGAGATGTGCAGTGACTGGAAAGCTCTGTGTTGAGCAGGGTGAGATGGAGCACTGCACACAGGCAGGAGCCTCGGGTTCAGCTCCAGCCTGGACATGTCCCAGGGTACCAGCAGGCACAGCCACACATGTCTTGCTCTCAATTCGCTGCAAGGTCTACAGGGGGGCTCCAATCTACACTAGAGCCACTTTTTATTCCTAATTGTGTTTGGAAAAATATCTCTTGGGGCTTCCCTTTAAAAAAATATTTACAGAACTAATTAAGTGGAAACCGCTACTGACCTTTTAATACTAATTATTTCTGACAGTATTCTAGAATAATTAAAACAGAAACAGTGGAGCTCTTAATGGAAATAGCTGTAGGATGCTAAAATGCTATACTTGCCACAGCAGCCTCTTCTAACCCACAAGGACTTCCTCAACGACAAATCCCTGTGCAGAGCAAAGTCACTGCAGTCATTTCTATTCCTGCCTCCTTCTCAGTGCACAACCCAGGGAATGGATCCAGAATGCCCCTCTGCTCTGCCAACAGCCTTACTGACTGCAAGGAAAACTAAGCTTGGTCTGACTCACACCAAGGACTGGCTGATCTTGCAACATGTACATTTGAGAATTAGATTTACTCTCTACTTGAGAAAACAAGCTATTCCAGCAGCATGCCTGCCTGCACTGAAGCATCCAGTCCATAGTACAGCAACATCAAGAAAACTAGCTCTGATGAAAGGAACTGAATGAAGCAGTAAAACCTCTGTTTTTTAATTATGTACAGCAATTACACAGGAACTAAAATTTCTTTATGTCAGTACATTGAGGAAAAGCCAAAAGGATCACTTATTCATTACTACTTCTCAGTCATTTCATACTTTGTTGAACAACTTAAAAGCCTTGAGAGAACAAACAACTGGCAATTTTGCTTTGAAAGGTTAAGCCAAAAGGGAATTGGAGGCTGAGGCAAGAACTTTACTTTCTGAAAAATATACATTCTGTGAACTGTAATTAGAGCTGTGGGAATAATTGTTTTGTCAGCCCACTGGCCGAAAGAAAAGAAGGGAAAATAATTCATTCTAGGTCGTCAACATTGCCTCTCTGTACAGTCACGTCAGAACAGAAATGACCACAGTCAGGGTTAACAGCTCCATCCACACAGGTGGTCACCCCTACACCTAGATAGGTTTTGCCATCTGATCCCTCATTTTCTTTCTGTTCAGAAAACACCCACGTTCCTAAAAAGGCCATGACTAAAACATTTTAAAAAGTGCATATGATTGTTTTCCACTTCATTATTCATTTGCTCTCCTGATTCCTCCCACCTTTCCCCTTACAACAGCAGCTGCTCCCCAGTCTACTGTTTAGGTTTCTTGCATCTCACTTTTTAAATCTACACATTGGAGCTTGAAAAATGTGCTGAGATGCACACTGTTCACTGGGCTGCACATTTGCAAGGACTAATAACTCCAACCGCGTAGGAAAATATAAGATGCCAATCACGATCAAATTATTTCATTTAACTGTAGCTTTCTTCTTTTGCTTCTCCTTCTTGCTGTTAATGCAGAACGTATTTAATTTTACAATTTTTATTAGAAGCAAAGTTCTGTCTCGAATTTTTACTGGTTTATAATATATGTATCATTAAATAGCACAGTTATTTTCCCCTCCTTCTTTAGTTCTACTGTTTAAATACCGGTATAATCCAAAGCCTGACACTGGATGGTAAGAGTGACCAAGAAAAGTTACAAGAACTATGGCCTCCCATCAGCACTGTCCACAACTGTAAACTCTTATTTTGTCTGCATGTTCCTTTATTCAAATAGCTGTTCCTAGAAAAGTCATTGAAAACCTGCATTTAAACACTGCATTATGGCTTCTAAAATATATGAAGAAACATTGGTTTGCTCAGGACATACACTTTCTTTCTTTGTTCTTCCACTAGGATATAATACAGATGTAACTCATTCTTTAAACTTGTTTTTTGAATGAGAAAGGATGTTCTGAGAAGACTTAATCTGATCAGTATTTGAGCAGGATGAGATGAACAGTGAACTCTTAGTGACACCTCTTAGTGACAACTCTTGTCCACAATTAGAAACCAAGGTTGTTTAACTACTGGGAAAAAAATGGTAAAGATTCAGTCTGTGGTGCACCACAGGTGTAAAACAATGCACATTTTAATTTTGAAACTCATTAAATTTTGGTTCTTCTTAATTTTTTACCTGTTTTACTGCTGCTGTTTTTTTTAATCCAGAGCCTGTAACGTCGTCACGTCTGTACAGTGCCACATCCTCTCAGATGCCATTAGTGTTTCAGTCTCCAGCACTTCCAAGGTTATATGATATCCTCTGTAAAAACAATACAGCTCTTGTAAGAAGTTACCCCTCAGTAGAGAATGCTGTTACTTAGGAGAATCCCTGTTCACCAAAGAGACAGCTGCTTAACACAGTTGAAGTTGTTTGACCTCATTAGGGGAGACCATCAAAGAACAGATGTTTTAAATACACTTCACAATGTGGTAAGTAATCTGTGGACGTTTGGTCCAGCTTTTATAGAAAATACTGTACAAGATATACTTTTATTCATGATATAAAATGTTTTAGAGCATTCGATCAGTTTTTCATACTGCTAACATACAGGGTAGTTTAACATGAAACAAACATGACAATTGTGTTCCAAATCCCTGATCTGTATCCTCAAAGACTGAAAGGAAAATCAAGAGTACCAAGTAATATTTTCATTATTATCAAGTATTTATTTTATACACTAACTTGCTTATTCAGATAAGAAAATATTGCTGATCTCCAAACAACATTAGATTTGTTAATGGGTTAGAAATTAAACAATAAATGTGTTCTAACTGTCAATTGGTTTCCTTAAGTACTTATGAGTAGAAAAAACATTAAGTACTTATGAGTAGAAAGCTCTTGCGCTTTTACTTCAATTATAACATTTATAACATATGAGTGTATAACTGAAAGAAGATACAACAATCAAACATTCTCTTGTTCCTACACAGAAATTAATAAACTTGAGTAATGAAAAATTTATGTAGGATCACTACAGGAAATACAGGGTCCCATTTTCTTTGTAACTCATATATTTATATAACATACTTTATTACAACTTGTATGTATGTTTTTCTGTATTTCAAATTCTGCTCCAAAGAAGCTGAAATAAGATGGATGCCCCTGGCAGAAAGCTCCTTCAGCTTTGAAAAAAGCAGTAGAATACAGGACTTCTGGAGTCATTTGTACCAATATTTCTGAGTACAGAGGCTTTGTACATCCAAGCTAAGCCCTTAATCCTGGCAGGCATTTTGAGGAACACGCACACTTGCAACACTTCATTTGATCTGATGAATTTTATTCTCCTCAGAAAAAAATGCCACAAATCTGTGCCACATGAAAGCTGGAATGTACTGCAGGATTACCTCATAACAACAGGCAGCAATGTCCCTGTGGGACATCCCAAAAAGTTCTAAATTTATCTAAACAGTGAAAGATGACAAAACCAAATATGCCAAGCTGGAATGGCACAGCACCAGGTGTGCGCTGGCAGGGACAAGATCAAAATTCAAACACAGCAACAAGGGCATCATGGTATGGCAGCATATTAAAGCAGCATGTGATGCAGCCTGTACAGTTCCTTGCTGTGATTCAGTAAGGATGCATAAATTCCAAAAAATGGATTAATTTTAAAGATAATTAAACAAGCACAATAGTTTCAAAAATTAGAATTATACTTCGAGGAAAAAAGTACTGTGATATTACATATTCTCCTACCTGACCTCACCATACTTTTTTCTTGCTTTACCTTAGAAATCTTAAATTAAATAAGAAAAATCTACCTATTTCATAAATTAGTAAAAATTACTCCAAGCACATTCCAAAGAAATCCTTTCCCTTTAATTCAGCTAAATTTTTCATCTCTATGACAAAGCTGAAAGCTATTATAATTTTCATTTTTCTTTTGTATAGCAGAAGTAGAAACCAAATTTTGAGACAGATGAAGTTCAGATCTGTGATTCAGACCTGCCTCCTATTATATGCTCACAAGCAATTAACATCATATGAAGAGGAAAACAGTAAGTATCCTAAAGCGGTGGGATTTCCTTCATTAATCTTTGAGAGCACTGAGGCAAGAACAATTCCATCCTGCACTTCCTCTGAGTATAAGAATCCCCCGATAAATTGTCTAAACTTGTGAGATTAGTGCCAGCTGCAACATCTTCCTGTTGATAATTTTCTTGATTTCTACCTATTAGATATATTAACACTTCCAGTGAAATGAATTGACTTGGAAATGAATTAAAACATGATATAACCAAATGAAAGACTATCAACTCATAAAATTTGCCAATTCATCATTAGCCTGAACTAGGCTTTTAGTTACATTTACTGTATTATTTTACTTGAAACACTTCATTTTTTTATGAAAACCACTGCGTTGTCATGAAATTTCACAAAAATTATTGAACAGAAACCCTATAATACAACAGCAGCCTTATTGATTCACTCCAGTGACAAACAGTTTTAATTCACTTCCACAAGACAATAAGCATTTGAAGTATATGTGTATATAAATATCTTTAGTAGTAAGGCCTTAGCTTTGTATTTTTACCTCAGGTTCTGCCTGGTAAATGATGAAAGACGGTTTTGTACAAGTTGTTCACTACTGGAATAGTTAACAACCATTTTCCTCCTACTTTTATTGCTGATACCCCATTTTAAGCACACAATTAGTCTAAAACATTACCCCGAAAATGTACACGTGATTACTTGAGTCCTTGGTTATTTGAGAAGTGGTTTGTAAGCATATGTTTTAACACTAAAGCACACCTACACTGCTGCATACAATTTAAACTGTGATGACTTCTCTGAGTATCACTTCTGCTCCATCTTGACTGAAGCATAGCCCATATAACTCCAAGGACACCTGCAACACCCATTTAACAGGTTCAGTAAAGCAGAACAGAGAATTAACATGGTCCTAGAATTTTCAAATATTTTGCTAAATTGTAGATTATTATATGAAGATAGATTATTACATTTTGCAGAAGTTCAAAGTCACATATGTAAAATATGGCATGAAATTCTGCTTTTTCCACAAGAGCCATACTGAACAACCTTTTCTACTCTTAGATGTGAGGATGGGCAATAATTTGCTAGAAGCAGCAGGAGTAAGCAGCAAACAGTTCTCTCTGGGCACAAGCTGGGATGAACCAGAACAACACCACTAGGTTGCTTGAAGTCCACTCAGCACTTTTTTACTTGGCAGCAGAACTACTTTTTTCTGCCTCAAGGATACTCTGCAGAGCAAGATCTCATGGGGAGGAGAAGGATGTCTGAGAAGATCACCAGTGCTCCACAGAGCAAATGATGTTTCTGGATATAGAGAGAGCAGCAGGGGTAGAAAGCATCTCTTGCCTTCTTCCTTTTCCTTTCCCTTTGCAAGGCCGACCTCTCTACTGGCATAATTTTTGTTCCTCTTTTGAAGGAATAAAACATCCACTACTACATCAAAATCCAGCTCCTACAAAGAACTTGGTCTCTTTCCTTCTCTTCTATCTTCCATGCCTGATTTCATATGCCATTTCTCCTATGCCTCTGTCTTCCAAATTGTATGAATTAGAGAACAGGTTAGGGTCTGGAGGCAGCTGCACTGAAGTTTGTATGACATACCATCTCTTCTCTTCTTGCACATTCAGTTAAATTCAAGACAAAACCTGTTTAATACTGTCATCCTTTTCTTGCTCAGTTATCAGCAGACTATCACTACACTAGAAAACACTGGGCTGCTTAAATTGCACAAGTACCTTCCTCTAGCTACTACACTAAGAAATAGTTCTGATTCTACCTGAAGATTTTCTTTAACATATTTTTAACAGAAAAATACTACACTCTCTGGGTGCGTGTGCCACGAGATGAATGGAACAATGTTTTCCCACATACAGATGTATTAATAATTTTTGCCTCCAAAGCAGGAAAAAGAATTAAAACATTTACATGCTGGCCTCCACCTCAAAGAACTTCGGGACAGAAAAATTTCTGAAAGTTGTACAAGTTTGTCTTTGACAGGGCACAAGTTTGTCTTTGAGAGGGAACAGTTTGGCCGAAATACCTGGTCTGTAGCTGTTCTTGTATAAAGACAAACTAGGGACTTAATTATTCCCTTCAGCACTGCCTGGGTTTTTATCCGCCTTTCTCCCATTGTGCTGTAACTGGATATTATCTGAGTGTTTGGTTTGGTTTTTGTCAAGAAACAAAAATGTAGATCCAAGTTGCAAATCATACCCTCCCCCTTTGATTCAGGGACAACTCTGAATGTCGGTGGTGGGAGGGTTTTCTGTGCATGCTCATTATTTCTATACAATTATTATCTCCTTCTTGCAGGGCTATCTGCAACTACAGGTGTTGTCATTCAGCTACTTAAATCTATGTTGTTTCAGATCCTGCAAATCTCCTGCAAGTCAGAGGTTCAGGCAGTTGAGTTACCTTATTTGACCCTGGGATGAGCATATGAGAAAGAGAGGGTCTAATTAACACTAGAATAATCAGTTGGTTCTATCCATGTTCATCAACAAACTCAGTCTGTTTGTTCAGAACATTGGGTAGCACATTGTAAGATGCACAACATTCTTGTACTCCAACAGGAAAAAAGTTAAAGAAAAATCCAAGAAAATCTACCCTTACAGGTTCTTAGTATTTTTCCCAAGCAGCATATACAGTGTTACCTAAAGGAATGTATGTTCTGCCAACATTGCAGAGAAACAAAGGGAGTCTGAAAAATGGTACTGTTGATGCCACTTTTTTAGTCTCTTACAACAGGTATGGTACTAGATGTCAACACAACCTGAACATCACACCTGCCTAGGTCTAATTAATACCATTAAGGGGTTAATGTTTAGCTCACATACACACAAAACGGGACCATTGTGACCTTCCTGAACTTTATGACTTCGGTGTAAGTTTTCACTGTCATTTCATGCACAATAAAGGCTAAAAAGAACGTAGGTGTGCTGAAACCTGTAGGTATCTGGAAGCGCTTTTCTTAGAGAACTGCCGGTTGCAGTGCTGCCATCAGTATGCTAAATGTACCGTGATTCTTCTTAAAATAGAAGCAGCCTCTGCAGCCCTGGCCCAGCAGGCAGTATCTCAGTTGTTCTGAGCTGATTTATCTGATCAGGTGTCAAAAGCTGAATATCAGACCTAAGCTTCTTCCCCAGCTAACCAGGATGACAGCATTACTCATTCCCATAGCCATAACAGTGAGGCATCAGTGGAGAAACATAATTCAGGCCATCAGAACATACTAGGTCCAAAGCACAGAAATAATGTCTTTATAACTGGAAAGGAGCAGGTCCTAATGAGGAGCAGAACAAATCCCACATTTATTTGCAGCATCAGAAAGCCAAATTCATGGTGCACTAAGTAATGATAACTGTATCAACCCACTTTTTTCTTCCTTACCCCTTGGGTGATTTATGAGTCAGAATATGACAAAGGTAATGGTTTAAAAAAAAAAAAAATCTACACACAAGGATTCTGCCAGAGTTGTTTGGAAGCACAAGGCTTCTGTTTCAAATAAGGGATAATCTCTCTACTAGAGAGAAATATAATATTCAGGAAAACTGCACTTCAGCTCCTGTAATTGACCTAATGGCAGCAGAAAGGCATGTTAGAAACATGGGTGAAAAAGGATGAATCAATAGCATGTATTCTTTGACTATCTAAAATGCCTATTCTTTTGTGACTGTGCAAAAATAAATAGGAAAACACTGATGCCCTAGCATACATTTGTTCTGAAACTCTATCAGCCCCTTTCTCCTGGGCTTTAAGTAACTGGCTGTTTTACAGTGATAGAGAAACTGGTTAGTACTAGAAGTGCAAGGGGCGGAAAGATAATTGTAACTCTAATTCATTTATTGCTATTGTTTTTAATGTTCTTTAATCTTACAATCAAAAGAAAATAGCATTAAACACATGTATTATTTGTTTTGTTGGATTCAATTTTAAAAAATACATTCCTCTCTAAAGATAAAGGAATCCATCACTGATAGTGGAAGACAGAACATAAACATTTTTCTGATCAGTCTCAATAATCTGAGAAAAAGAAACAGCAAGAAAAAATTCACGCAACTAAAAGGTCTCAGAAACGAAAGCAGAGTAACAGCAAAACCCATGCAGATGACTGCTTCTCTTAGATTAGCAGCCAATATTAATGAGAGCATGAAGTAGCAAGGGAAAAGGGCAAGAAGAAATCAAGTATCAGAAAAAACCTCAAGCAAGAACATGTTAACTCTATCATCCAAGGCCAAACTAAATGTGTAGGTCCCTCATGGCAACACGTAAGCAGATCATGCTTAACACAAACCCAGCCAGTCAGCAGCTTTCCTCATAGCAAAGGTACCAGTCAGCACAGCAATAACACTCTTTCCACATCCCTGTTAGCCTTGCTCTTAGTCTGACACTCTCCACTTCTCACCTTCCATATCAGCAGCTACAGAGTACTCCAGCTACATTATCTGCTGGCTTTGCTGGTGTACTATTACATCTTTTGCCCATTTACTAAGATATACTCTGCCACCCTTTAGAAGTGATCTCTCTTTTCCACTATTGAAATAGTAGATCACAGAATCCAAAAAGACTGTCAAAGAAGGGACTTCTGAGTCCTTTCTCTGCTTATGCACGTTTCCCTTTCCCAGCTATAGGTGCCAGCAGACAGACTTAATTCAACTCCCCCTAATTGCACTGGCAACTCAGATTCACTGACTTCACCTGGAGCAGAAAAGAATACTGGATAATTCAAAGCTTAGAATTCTTTTTTTCCTAAAATCTGTGCAATGAATCTACTCAACCTAACTCATAGACATATCTTGGAATTTACTACTTTTTCTATCATGCATGCAAGAAAGGTGTTAGTATTGATGTTTGACACCTTTTAAGATTTTCCTTCTAAAATATTTATGAGTACAACTCTATGGAGAGTTGCACATTATTGTTTAGGATAAATTTCTGTGAAATTAGTTTGGGAAAATTATGGCTAATTAATATGAACAGTGAATTTGCTCTCCTGTTCAGTCAGCTGCAAAATTCTAATCTTCATTTAACATGAACACACTCCAGTGATTTCTCCACCACTGAGCTTTAACAGATGAGATGAAAGATGAATGTTTGAAATAGACAAAATAAAAAAAAAGGGGAGGAAGGGAAAATAAAAAAGAGAAGGAAAGCAAAACCTTGCTTTTTTCCTCAAATGATGATGTGTTTCCAGCAAGATATTAAATTCTTCCAAGACAAATTATGAGTAATTAAGACAATTCTCATGTCCTTCTTGTGCCTATATAGCACTTTCGCACTTATGAAAAAAGAAATATTTCTGTGACAGAACACAGACTTCCCCTGCTTCACCAGAATGAATAAAAAGGAAGAAATCAAATCATTCTGGGGACCGTGTCTCTCTTGCATGAACTCCAGTTACATACTCAGTTCATTTTCAGGCAAATGACTGAAGGTAGCCCAGAACAGTGATATCACAGCCTAAATTTCAGAACAAGAAAGTATTGAAGAGCCCTGACAGCCTCATGTATCACCCCCAAATCCTAAGCTACCCACTACTCGGTGTGACATCCAAAACAGCAGCCTTTGAGTGAGCTCAGGGGGCCTTTTGTACATTTTCTCTTTGTACCTCCTGTTCAGAACTGCAGTCCTCCACTCTGGTGAGCTGCTAGAGCACAACCTGAGCACATCCACACATGAGCTGGCTGCAGCTTGTGGGTCTATAGGGCTAAAATGCGTTGCTTTGCTTAAACCTCACTGCACAGATGTGTTCCAGCACCAACAGTGCTGCTGCAGATATTAAGAGTTTTGATAATCTGACCTTAGAAAATGCTTATTGTCAGCTCTGGTGCCAAAGTGCTGGGGGAGGGAAACAGAAGGAGAATAATTTAATTTAAAATGCTGACTCTAACTACAGTTTTACCTTGCCCCTCTCCTTTTCTTATTTACAGTAGCAAACAAAAATAAGATTATTGTGTGTTCTAGTCTTTCCTCAACCTGGATTTTCAGAAAAAAAAGAAATTAATCTGTTCTTCCTCGACAAAACCACTGGCTGATGGGAAGTATACTAATGGTAAACTATGGCCTGTTGAGAAGATGAACAGCAGGACCCATTTCATCCACACACACATTTGGTAAAGAATGGAACCTTCTCCCATTTTTTCCTTTATTTATTACTAACCAGTAACAAGTCCCCATTTCTGTCTAGGTAAATTCAGAAGGCTTAGGACCTTTGACTCAAAAAAATACTGTTGAGAATCCTATTTGGCTTTTCTCAAGCTTTCAGAAAATATATTAAAGTGGCTTCCTGCTTTTGCTCCTCTATAAATTTGTAGAGTCAGTGATGCACCATTTTTCCCTGCTCTCATTAAACAAATAGAAATGCAGCTGGCTTTCTTCTGGAAAACTCTTTCCTTGAGATATTTTGTGGATTTGACACTTTGGGAAAGAGATTCATTTACAATATAGTATTCTAAAATTATTAAAGTTTGCCTGTCATAAGGAATCTGAGGTATTCAGATAATACAAATACAAAAGCTGCACTTTGGGTATTTCCATGCCTTAACATGCTGGCAATAAGAAATAGTGAAATTTGTTCATCTTGCACTAGAAAAAATTCTGCTACTCTTACAGCAAGTAGATGGTTGGAGGGAGGAAGGGAAGATTGGTTTTGCTTTTTTTAGCTCTGGAAACATGCCTGTATGTTCTTGTGTTGAATCAAAAGGAATGCATATATAATGCATATATACATATAATATTTTTTGCATTTTTCAGTTTGTTTAGCTGTACAAATAGACATTAATAAGAGTCATGATTTTCAAGAAGCAGCTTAACATTAGTTGATGAACTATGATGAACTATATAGCATCCTAGGCTAATGTTATTCTGCTTTTCATTCACAACCAAAGAGAAATGTGCATGCGTAATTTTAAACCCATTAATGTTTGTCTCTCTATCGCATACATGCAAATACACATGCACACACCCTGAAACTAGAACTGAAAAACTTCTCTATTGGACCCAAATTTGCCATATTCTATGAAATTTTACTTCAGTTGTTATTTTTGTGGATTATCACTGCACCTACATAGCACTTTTCTACAGACATCATGGATTTCCGTGGGAAATGTCGGAGATACTTCCCTGGCAAGAATAGAAGGAGAGACAAAAGTCCTGAGATGACTTTCAGTATAGCACAGCATAATGTTTATAATCTTAAAATGTAATTTAACAGAACTAATAGTTTTTCTTAAATAAAAAACTGCCAAAATTGACTTTCTACAAAAAATTCAGAATACACAACCTCTTAATGTAGTCATTAGTCAACATGTTAATCCATTAAATTAAAGAACTTTTCTCTTTGTTTCTCCTACTAATGGAACACACACCCAGTAACTAGAGAGTACTTCCAGAAGTTTTCCTTAGAGTAGATCTGAAGGGCCTCCATGTGCAAACTGTGGAAGCCTTAACACAGGGCAGATTAGCTGTGCTGGTATGGAGGAGCAGTGAAAGCTCTGTACATGGATGCTGCAACAGAAAAGAAAAAAAGAAAAGAACTAGGGGTTTTTTTCAGTGTCTTTTTCCTCAGATGCACATTTCTATTTCCTTCTTAGTTAACTTTTCCTAGTAACTTATTTGATAGGCTGATAAATGTACTTAGAATTTTCCAATATTTCATGTAGAAATAAAACCTGAAAATGTTTGTGTGTCTTTCTGTCTCACTCTGATATGGTGTTTTTGAAGCGAAGTGCATTTCTGGGAACTGTGGTAGAACCTTCTCTTTAGATTTGTGGCTAGCTGGTCACTTTGCATTTTCTGTCCAGCCCCATCCACTAAGATCTATCCAGTGAGGATTTTCTTACACAGGTCAGTCCTTCCAAAACAAAAGGTGTATATAAAACAGTTTCTTTGTTCTCAAAAGCAAGGATTAGAACTTCACAGTCTTGCAGGATATTGTCCGACAGCTTGGAAATGAACCCACTTTGCTATGGAAAAGCTTACAGGGCAGAAATATGAAATCAAGCTTTACAGTTCAAGTACCAAAAAAAAAAAAAAAAAAANATCACTAGAGGTTCATGACAGAGACAAGTATTAGGTAAATGTGTGCATATTTCCTGGCCTATATTTCCCTAAATATGGATCATGTACATACTCACTGCAATACACAACAGGATCACAGAATCATGTCCACACCACGTACATTGTCAAAAAATTTTATTTTATATAATCCAGGGAATGGGTGGGTTCTGCCTCGAAAATGCTTTAAATTATAATGACTGCCAAAATCAGCAGTTTTATTGGAGTTATTAAAAAAAAAATCCCAAGAATGCCAAGTAAATACATTAAGACTTTGTCCTCTCTGTCACCTACATAATATGCACTGTCACTTCGCAATGAATAGTTAAAAAGGATTAAAACTACATCTGTTTTCCCCACAGACTAAGAAGATAGCTGAAAGGCAATGTAGAAGCTGACTTCCCTACATGTCAGCTTTCCATACACAGTATGCAAAACATCCCTGTAGCAGTAGGACAACTGTGATGAAAGCTGAATGCCAACCTCCCAGCTGAAAACAAATCTTGCTGGGAAATTAGCTGTAAGGGACACCACAGCTACTATGACTGTCTTTGTTTATCACATGCCACTCTATTAATTTGTTACACAACATCTACGATACTAAAGCTGAATTTAAAAATATGGATTTATTTACCTGCAAGGACGAGAAATACATGAATTAAAATCTTTTGGCTTATTAGATGCTTTATAGCTTGAAAAATGGCACCCAACAGCACTTTTTGTTTAGAGAAGAGCCTTTTAAATCATCATGACCTTGTATTTTGCATTGTATTATTTACTTTAGTATGTGCACAGCAAGGTCAGCACAGACAGCAATACTTCATGTTTCCAAACACCAGCCCATGTACAGGTATAAAAAAATTACCTTCAGATACCTGTCAGAAACATACATCTCCTTAACCCCTCCAGCAGAAGCAGACAGGATGTCTTCTGAGTTGCAGTTATGCAGCATAAGATGTCACAGCTGGAGATATTTACAACTGAATTGACACCAAGGCTGGGAGCCTGGGGGAGAAGCTGAGGGTTTGTACCATCTCAGCATCATCAGTAGTTCATAGGAATTACTGGTCTTTGATGGCAACTAAACATTTATCAGGATGGCCTGTTGTATTACAAACAGAGTAAGATGTTTGTTCTACAAACTGTTTTTCTGATACTTAACAGAGCTTACTAACAAACTTCTCCAGCTAAACACAGAAATACTCTTAGGCCTGTAAGGCAGCCAAGAGTGACTGTGAGCTGTGCCATTAAGAGAATGATAATGGCATTTGATGCCAGACATTCTTGTCAAGTCTCATACTATTCCATTTCACGCTTTTTGAGCTTGGTACACAATGTTTCTTTTTGTGAAATTGATTGCACTACTCCTCTGAAAACATTAAAAATATGACAAAAGCTGCAGCACAACTTACTGGGAAGAACTATAGTAAAACGGTCGAGCATTTTATACATAAATGACAGAACTTTGAATTTAACCATGTGCACTTGTTAAACAAACATGAAAATTTGCCTTTATAAGGTGTGTTTGGGCCTTTAATTTTGCTCTAAATTTGTTATTGTTAGCTATGAGAACATGCAACTAATCTGGATTTTTCCATTGTCAACTTAGACAATAGAGAAAATTCGAGGCGGTTAAATTCAATTAAAGGGCTATTTTCTCTTTCTTTTATAAGACGGTAATCTATGTTCAGTTCTGATTGTACACCAATTTCACATTGACTAAAGCCAAGCAAAGCCTACAGACTTAAATTATCACCAGGATTCACCAATTTTTCTTCTCTAAAGAATATTTACAGTTACGTTTCAACTACATTATTCATTGGGTTATACTTATGGGTCAGCTTACACTTGTGACAGGTAGCTTTAACAATGCATGGAAAAAAAATTCAAATGTTACATGTTCCTAAGATACAGCAAAGCTAAGGAAACCAATACATGGTAATTTAATAGACTCACATTTATCACATTCAGTCATATGCAAACACCTCACAAGCGATCCACTGCTTTTGCAAAGGTGCCTGTTCAGTCACTAAGAAATTCAGTCAGTTAGTCTTGACAAGTTGCTTTCTACTCTAAAATCAAAATAAGGATACCTAATCAAACAATGGGGAGTTTTTTTAAAAAAAAAAAAAAAAAGTAAGTTAGATGTAAGCTGTAGAGTTGGTGATTTTGAAGACAATCAGATTTTCTAAAAGTAAACCTAATACCCTCTTAAGCATAACAAATGCTAAGAGGCAGAGTGGGAAAGAAAAAATTGTCCATCAGCCACTGAACAATAGAATTAAGTGTAATCACAGCTTTTTTGTTACAGACAGGAAAAGGATTTTCTCTGTGTCATTTTCTCCGTGTCGTTTTCTCCATTCTGTAAAAGTACTTCAGAATCCAATATTTTAAGCATTCTACACATCATACACATTTCTTCTATAACCCACTCGCTTTCAGTCCTAGCCTCTGCATTAGAGAAGGATGCAGGCAGAGAACTGCAATTAACTGCAGCTTTTTTGTGTAGCCTTCATTTAATCAAACCAACAAAAACAAACAAACAAAAAAACCAAACCCAAACCAAAAAGCATATATCACAACTACATAAAATCTATATCTTCTACCTAAGGACAGTCTAAAGTTTAAAAGTTCAAGTTCACCACAAAGTATCCTCTGAAAAAAATAAAAATAAAATTAAAAAAAGCATATGGTGTGATTCTTAGGGCTGTCCTGCACAGGGTAGGAGCTGGACTTTGAGGATCCTTGTGGGTCCCCTCCAACTAAAAATATTCAATGATTCTATGAAAAACAGAGGCGCAAAGCATTCTGTAACTATCAACAGCCCAGCAGAGATTTCACACTCTCTCTGTGGGGGCTGGGACAGTGGTTGGGTTGGTTTTGTTTGGTGCTCTTTTTCAGTAGCCAAAGCACCAGGCTGAGGAAGGTGGGTGGAAGCTGTGAAGTAGTCTTTCCATGGGACACCTCTGTATGACAGAGAAAAACCACAGGGCTCTTTTCTGGTTTTTGTGTTTTCCACTCCTTCCTTCCACTTGTAAAACTGACAGCACAAGTGGGGCCACTCCATGGTGGACTTTTCATAACTACCTGAGATACTAAAGAAGCTTTTCTTCGACTGTGTGGTGCCATCACAGCCATCAGAGGAAGACCAAGGCTGTCTCCCAAGCTTCATCTGAAACAGTGCTCTTTGGGAAACCAGGAGCTTGCAAAGCCATGTCAGCCCTATTCCAGCATGACCCACCATGCACGTATAAGTCTCAGCGAAAAAACAAACAGCTCTGCCTCTACATCAGTTTAGAGGAAACAACTTCCATTAATATTGTCAAGAAGCATCAAAAGGAATGAAGGCACCAGAATAGATCAAACATCCAGCTATGTCTTGCCAAGAGTTGTATGTACTTCAGAAAGGGGTATGACTCAATGGGACTGATGAGAAAAGAGACAGAAGGCAACACAGGGTAGGTCAGGACACAAGCGGGGCTTTTCAGCAGGTGGTCTAAAGACCTCAACGAGCACCTGAGCCTGAGTACATCTCTGGCAGCCTCTAGAAAGAATGAGTTCCTATTAACCATGTCAAAAGAGGAAAAATAATAAAACTGAGTTGATGAACTAAAACTATTAATAGTGTTTTAATCTATTATCTTGACCTTGCATGGGGTATAAGTCAGGAGCTACAGCTTCTACCTCTCACACTGCTCTTGCTTCACTACTTTTGATAGCCCAGCACAGATGCTTTCCCAGCAGTGTGTTGTTCAGCTGCCAGTTCCTTTGTCTTTCTTGCGTTGTCACCAACTGTACTCTTCTGGGGGTAGCTTTTCCTGTTTCTAACAAGATGTATTTCACAAATCACAAATTAAACCACCACAACAACTCTCCTGACATGTACAGAAAAATTGCATTTGCTAGAGCATGACCAGAAAGGAGGAAGAGACTCATTGCCACCAGACATTTACAGCTAGCAATTCGGTAATTGCTAAAAACGAATTTTAAAAACCAGCTATTCGGGAGTTCCAGAAGAAATGTCATATAGATCGACTTAATGTAGAGGCAAAGACAGTGCAATGGTCGTGGAATAGATACTACTTCATGTCTCTCTGCAAGCCAGATGAATCCCTAAGCTGGGTATGGGATGCCTTTTTTAATAGTTTGGAACAGGCAAGAGTTACATATAAAATCCCCATCCAGTGTAAGGAATAGATGAAGTTCTAAATGGTTTGCATTTTCTGATAATTTTATTTTCTAGAAAATTTAATGTCTGCTCCTACTAGGAGAGATGGTCAGAATATTTTGCCATCTTTCAGAAAAACATGGTAAAATATTTAAAACACTCCAGACTCCTGTTAATGGGAACTACTCTTCCAAGTGCCCAAGTAACCTCTAAGAAAGGGAAGTTTAATATTTTCCCACCTAAAATGTTAACAGTAAATTAATCTCTATCTAGAATATTTTCAAACCACTTAGTTTATTCAATGTAAATCTAAATGAGCTACGTTGTTGACATCTATTCAAGGAAAAGAATAATTTGGTACACGTATTTTGGGATCTATGTTAACTCTCCAAATCATACTGTGAAAGTTATCCCAGATTCCTTATTAATAAAATTTAGATAAAGCAACATTTCTTTTCCTGTGAAGATCTTTTTTCTTCTGCATGTTCTATAATGTTATTTTCTATATTATAGGCCCTCCATTCATAAAAATTTATATATCTTTTGTGACATTCCAAGACCAAAGCCAAAAGAAAACACAACCAAACATATTCAATTCATTGAAATTCCTCTTTGGTCATAATACAATTAAAAATAAGAAAACAAGAGAGGATAAACATACTTAGTTTCACAATAATGTGTTAGGTTAAGCGCGTGATAATTAACAATGCATTGTGATTTTGCATTCTACAGTCATTTATTATTTTTAGAGAAGTAATTGAAGGAGCTTTGTTCATATAATTGCACAGAGACATGCAGTGTTATAGATGAGTATTTATTTGCTGCCTGGGATAAGTCACCCTAAGTGAGTACACTCAGGGTTGCTGAAAGCTGTTTGGGGCTCAGCCATGAACCAAAAAGAACAAGTGCATATCCACGCACAAATTTCTTTAGGCCCTCTAAAATTACCAGATTCAATAATTGTCTTAGTTACTCTTTATGGCACTGAACCTTCTTGAATAAAATTTTTTGTAGAAGATAACTGTTCCTTTTAGATTCAAGAATACAGATTTTTTTGTTCTCAATACTAAAAATATCAGATCATAGACACGTCCAATGTACTTCCCAGTGCTATGCCCTGAATATTATTGCTTGTGCTAAAGCATGCAGAAGTATCTGTAGAGCTGTTATTTGATTTAAACCATGAGACATAGCCATTCTTAAAGCTGGAACTATTAAACCTCTCTCATATGTCCCTAGTCTTGAGAAGCACCATTTTGCTGAGAGCTCCAGGCACTGAGTTCCCATTTCAGTGTTGGCAGAAGCAGAGCTCTCGCTCCTGGATTTGACTGTAGGTTAGATGGTTCTATTCCATTCCTGATACTCCATTGACAATTCAGATGACTATTCCCTAAAATTAGACTGACTGTTTCCGTAGAAACCAGAGAGAACAAACAGAATTGCAATAACTTGACTTTATAAAGTCAAAAGAAAGGACATTTTTATACATTTTGTTGACAAAAGGACAGAAGACAGCAGTTTATTATCTAAGGGTTTTCACCTTTATGTGTATTTCTGACCCTCATTTTGTTCAAAAGAAATGAGTTGTTGGTTTTGGGGTCAGGGAAGCTCACGTTGATAAAAAGGTAAAGGGTACCACTGTTAATGCACAGCATGCTCTCCAAGTAACACAAAGGAGAGTTTGAACATAGAAACACAGTTTAAAGACATTTAGGCTAATGTTCAAATGAAATTTAATGTTCATCTTGAGGAAAAAAATCCCTGTTTCAAAATTGCCAGCAGTGGAAGGTAAACCTCAGCCCACACATTGTTACAGTGATACATTATTTTTACTCTGTTAAACAAACCAACCCACTAAAAGAAGAAAGAGAGAGTGTTAGGAGAAAGTTTAGGAGTGATTTGCTAAACTACAACACTTGGTTTTGTAAAATCAGTCTAGTCCTCTGCCCCAATTAAATGAACATTCCCATTTAAGATTCCCCTGGAATTAGCACACCAGATTTTGATATGGTACTCCAGAAACAATAAGACAACTGCTAATCATGAAGGATATTCCTGTTGGAAAGGCCCTCTCTTTTCCTACAGCTAATGATTAGTCCTTCTCATCACTGCAGCCCACTAAGGCTTCAGTTCCAGAATATCAATTCACATTGTCCTGTGACACTGTCTGACTTCTCACTCACTGTGTCATGTGCGAGTTTCAAGCGTTATTTTAACAGTTCTATTAACTACTTTGAAAATAACAATGTCAAATGTCACAGCCTGCAAGCACCAACAAGGCAACTCCCTGACATGATTGCTACTTGACAATTATCCAGGTTTTAATCCCCTCTTTATGTTCCAGGTGGGTTTTCTATCATTCTAATTTCATAATCAGTGACTATTATCAGATAATATTTTTAATAAAAATAATTATATGGATTGGAAATATCAACTAGCAATTATTAACAATATCAACTAGTATTGCCTGCATCAGCTAAACTTGGAAACCTGCCAGGAGAGACAGATCCTTTCAAACTAATGATTTTCTGGTTATTTAGCAATACACTTCTTTCTTCTTTTACTATAATCTTCTTTCAATACTTTATGATTGAATCCTATATCAACTATTAAAAAACTATATGAGGAATCAATGACTGATTGTTCCTCTGTCCCTTCAGCCATCACAAAAATACACAGTTTTAGCTTTCTTCACTTTTAGGCAATTCTTCCAGTGTTCTGAAATGAGCTATATAGATCAATAGTCAGTAGGTTGAACAGCTCCTCAGGCAGCCCTCTTAAAACTTTTTGATGTGTTTGCTAGTGAATTCTAGCTCATTCTATGATGGGAATTCTGGTACTTTTAGTACCTATATGGATAATATATCACCTTTTTTTTAGCCCCAGATGAGAAGGGGGGAAAAAACCTCAACACACCTTTGTTTAGAACAGGCTGAAAACATAACTGAAATTCTGAGACTCAAATTTAAGCCTTCATTGCCTGTTTTCTTTTCTTTACCCTTAACATGTGTTTTTTTAATATATTTTTATAGCTGCCTTTGCTTTTTCTCTAAGCGCTCAGTGCAAGCCAGTGGCTTATGGAGCATCTAATAAAATATTCTGATTTTTCATCTATAGTTCACATCTGGTTAAATTCATTTCCAGCAAATTCACTTCTGTCCCTATTAAAATACTACCTTGGTGTGCCCTTCTCTGATGTGCATATATGCACTATAACTCATGCAAGATTTGGATTCCTGCATACAGAAGGAACAAACACATAATTATCTGTGTAAAAGCTGCTTCTCCTTTACAGCTCATCATTCAGTTAAAAATTATGTAAAAAATTTTGCTATGTTTGAGGCATTCCATAGGATGTATTTCAATGACACTACAACTTCAGCAGCCCAAGAATGCCATGATCCATCTCTCAATTGGCTTTCCCCACTATTTTATTCTTCAGCACATATTAGAAAGGCACTTGAGAAGCTCATTATTCCAACTTCAAAAGTGATTTGATAGCCATGTAAAACTATCAAAGTGTACTTCATCGGTTTGGATATAAAGTCACAAGTATTCAAGATTCAAAGACTTGGATAAGGTTGCTTAAACATTTATGCAAGTGCCACTCTTTTCATCCCTATCCCTCTACAATAACCATTCAATATTTTGGTTGTATGATCTCTATCAGTTATCAGTAAAATAAAAAGTGAAACCTACGATTACAAATAATGATGTGAGTAATTCTCAGCATCGGCATGCAGGCAAAAGAAAACTTCTCTCTTAGTGGCATTTCTCAACTTTAATTTTGGAAAAAATCCCTCTTTTACATACATAGAACTAAGCTAATATTCAGGTCTTGGAAGAACAAAAAAACTTTTCTTATTGACAAAATGCAGCCTGGAACTTGCATCCCAGAAAGAATAACCACTATTACACTACTTGTTAAAGAAAGGAGATGTGATCTGGGACAACAGGGATTTTCCTCCTTCAGGTAATGTTTGTGCCTAGTCAAAGGGGCTGGGAATAATGCCTGTTAGGGTACATTTCCTTTACCTCTAGAACTGAAAACCAGCATGGAAACAGACTGACAGCAAGCACCAGCATCAAGAACTGCTCAGGATTTTCCTTTCAATCCCACTGTATTTAGATTTGCCACCGAAGAAGGGAAAGACATTCCTGATAGGGTAGCTATTAAATTTTACTTTAAAATTCTAGGGGAGCCCCAAATGAAAGACACCATCTTTACTCTTGAAAATCAAAGTGTCATGAACTTGATCATAGTATTGGAAGGATACTAACAAAAGATAAACAATAAAAAGAATAATCCCCCACCCCCTCAGAATCCATTAATTCCTCATTTTCCAGACAGGATGACTGTAAAACTTTTCATAATTTCTTGACAACTTAAAAACTACATAATATTTTCTGCACATTTCTGTTTTATCACAATTCCCATTCCACAGTCAGTTCTCCACAGCAGGTAGAAATAACACTACACAAGTCTGGCTGCCCTTTGGGGAGTTCAGCTATCGTTTGCTAGTTTTGTAAGTACCACCTGCTACACCAGAGTATATCTGTCGGTGAAGAAGCACCAAAAGCTGAGCAACAAATTGATTCTTATTGAATCTCCAATGTACTTTAGCTCAAATTACTTTGAAGTGCTCTCAATTGTGCTTTGAAAATTGTCACAAGGAGAAGTATTTAACTAATGAAGAACAAGGATTTAGGTTAAAAAAGGCAAAGAAAGAGAGACCAACCAAATAGCCAGGATAACACATCACACAGTCGTAACAACAGTATATTGCTCTTCAGAGTACTCTATCAACAAAAATTTTCACAGAAATCCTGCCTGATATTAATGCATTATTAAGGTCTTCTATAGAATTCAGAAGCAGAGGAATCAAAGGATTTTTGAAGGTCACACAAAAAATAGAGCAGCAGAACCAGTATTAGGACAAACACATTCTTGCAGACTTGCCAAAGCAATTTAATAGATGTGGGTTTCATTTCTCATCCTTGGAAGCCTGGCACTACTAGACTGACACTGCTAAGTTTCCTTCTGTGCTGGACCATGCCCTGGATCTGGGCTCTTCTGCCTTTTATGTCAAAGAGATTTTAGTAACGAGTAGTAGTCTCCCACACACATATACTGTGGAGTCAGTGATACAACAAATAGATCCCATTTTTAAGGGACAATATGTATGGAAGAATAGAAGCAGTTATAGATCACATGCACAGAGTGATAGAGTTGAGCAACCAACAGAAGAGAAGTGGATATGAACACTTCCAGGGCACCCTGGCTAAGTCTAGCCTTTCTTTTTCAGAATAACACTAAAAACTACTATTTGAATTTTGAGGGAGGATACACAAATAAATACAGAAATGGAAAGATACAAATGTATTATTTAAAAAATTGTTCTGATTACTAACAAGACATGAAATATTTCTTTGGATGTACACACAGGCATGCAGACATACAGGCACACAGACACACACACAGGTGTTACCCCACTGACTTCTCCCTCATACAACACACGTCTTCCTCTGAAGACACACAAGCTGTGTCTTTTCCCTGTCTTCCCACTGCATTTCATCACTCCTACCATTTCCACCTGGAAGAAAAACTTCTTCCAATAATGCATTTTCACATTACATGGAAAGGTTTCCCATGTTGCATTTGGAAACAAGATGATTTTATAGCAAAGAGCATGTAAGACAAAAAAGAACAAGTTTCACAAGACCCACCCCATTACATTAACCAGGTTCTGTATTTTTCAAGGCATAAATATTCAGTGTTTCATCACATTAAAAATGGCCTGATCAATCCACTGAATTTTCTTACAGAAGAATTCTTCAAATATATAATGCTTTAATACTGAGTGCTGACAGTAAGCACAGCATGGGGAAAAAACAGGTTAGAGAGACTATCTGAATAAGGGGAGCTGTACTGGTGAACAGATGTAGCAACTCAAAATTAAATATTTTTAGTTATAAAAAGCAATCTTAGGCATGCAAGAAGACTACTAGGATTTCTATATGTGTATGCCTGCAGTGCTTTATATGCCTTCCATATAAATCATATTGTTCCCACAGAAGTCAGTATATGTCATGTAGGAAAGCCAATGGTATTGAATCCTAGGCAGGTAGGTTGGTATAAATCTGTCAAAGTAAACTGAAATATTGCAGCTATTTAAGATGGCTCTAGAGATTGTTCCAACTTAATTTAATTAAAATTTGGTAAGTTTGGCTTGGGTTTTTTGTAGGTTGGTTTTGGTTTGGGGTTTTCTTAGCAAAATTCTTAGTCTACTTTATGATTTGTTTATTCTTAACTGAAGAGATAAGTTACTCCATCAATTGATTCAAAAACATTGACAGCTGGTGTTACTGATACAAGTATTTTTGCAGTAGCTTTTCTTTATAAGGTTCTATCTGCTGTGACATCTCCACTTTAAGTTTATGTCATTAAACTTCACAGTTTTATAAACACAACCTGTATATTTAATTCCTTAATGTACTTTCTTGTAGAATATCCAATCATACTAATAAACTAACATCTTTTGAATAAGCACTACTTAAGGCACTACTTTTGGTTAGAATAGTTTTTTCACTTTTCCACCATAACTGGCTCAGTATTTTACAGTTTTTCAGTGCTTTTTCATTGGCAAGGATAATATTCTGGGACACAGATCAGGAAAAGAACCAAAAAGAAAAAAGACTTGTGAAACTGAACCTGTGAAAAGAGAGAATTTAACACAGATCTCCTAATGTAAAAGTGAGAATACTGAAATGCAAAGCAGATGCCCATTCTTCTTCCACTGCAAAGTGTAACAGCAAGGAAAGTAGGTTTAGAAGCGGCTAACTGAGGTGGTCTTCAGAAAAACTCACAACTGAAGTTGCAAGATTGGAGTTCATTTTCCAGATCTTTCACAAAACAGGATGTAGACTTGAACATAATTTAACTGTGTGTATAAGAAGAAACAATCTAATGTCCCAGTAACATTGCAATACTGCCTATAAAATGCCTTTATCTGCCTTCCTCTCACTATCTGCTGTTTGTAACTTTTCTTAACAACACTCAGCGCTGCCATGGGAGGTTAAACACACTTCCATGACCATCCTACATGCTACTGCAAGACTAAGAGTATCATAAAACATTTTCTAAGTTCACGTCACAAAAATAGTGCAAGAAATATGCCATAAGCAAACATACACACCTGGGAACATCATATTTAAAAAATGCTAATGGACACATAAGGTTTTCGCATCTGTTAGTACAGAGAATTTTTCATAGGTAAAAGTACTTTTGAAAGGAAAAATAAAAGGAAAGTGTGGCACTACATAAATGCAGCTAAAAGTTGGGGATTACAATTATCTGAAACAAATCATTAGTAGACTTTGAGTTCGAGATTCAGCCATGTAATCTCAGATTTATTGGCTTTTTACTTATCAGGCTGCTGGCACAGTCTCTTATATCAAGAACTGTGCAGCACAGAGTTTCCAACCCTCCCTCCCAATTCAGGGCATCAGGAGAGTAGAATCAAGCAGCACTGGAATTAGAAATTATGCAGGGGTGCTCTTTTGCAAATGCAGATGTGAATTTGCTATTCCATTTTGTGGTCTGTAGTGAGCCAAAGTAACTGAATGTGACAGGACACTACAGAAGGGTAGTTCTGCTTCACAGCATTTTAAGAGAAGTGAATAATGCTGATGCTTTATAACTGTAGGCATATTTTTCCACAAATAAGCTGTATACACAGATATGTGTATACAGCAAGTAGTCAAATGTACTTAGGTTTCTTTTCAGGATGAGGAAAAAGCAGAAGGAAACACACAGTTACAGAAATACAGTCTTACAATCAACATTGACCTTGCCACTGATATACCTAATTATAGCAGATTTGTCCTTCAGGCTTGTGGAACATCAGCCCTTTCACCTACAGATTCTGATAGTGTAATAAAATGAAAGGATAGGTGAGAGTTTCAAAGTAGGAAGGTTTCTCCTGCAATTGTTGTTACTACAATTTCCTGAAAAAACAGACCTCTCCTTTGCAAACTTCTGGCATTTGTTTCTCATTTGCACCAAAACAAAAGGGGCCTCCACAGTACTCAAACTTCAGCACTGGTCTGCAATATAAAAAATGCTCTTGAATTCCAAGTATGAAGTGAAAACTAAAAAAATAGAGTAATATAGAGACTATTCAGGAACAGGGAAGAGAGATAATGGGTAGGAATCCATGCTAGAATTTAGAAGATGCTTTTGATAAAAGCTTTGCAAAACCAGACCCATTGACACCAAAAGATTTGTTTACATGAAATCAGACTTGGGGGAAAGTGTGCTGAAAAATCCACAAAGCCATTACCTGCCAGTAACCCAGAAACTCCAGGGTTTATGGATTCTCTTTAATGAAAATTGTATACTATAGGAAAATAGAACTAAAAGTCAAAGCATGAACCAAGATGACAATATTTGCTGTTTCTCAGAATTCAGCTATAAATGCAAGAACCACTTTGTGCAGGGAGAGATCATGTTCTGGGCATAGGCCATGATAAAAAACAAACAGCATATTTTATGCTTTCCCTGTGGGAGCTTCCTTGGGGTTTGACTTTTTTTTTTCTGATTGTTTTTTGTGGGTTGTTTTTTTATAAGGGGTTTGGGGGGTGGGGGGGAGTGCTTGTTCTGTGTTTGTTTGGGTTTTTTTATTATGGAAGTAATTCCAACTCAAAGCCTAATCATGCCTGTGTACTAAAATCAGGAATTTCAAGAGAAGTTTGTTGATATTATCAATCTAACTTGAAAGTTACAATGATGAGAGTGAATAAATTCAAAACCAAAAAACTTTCCTCTCTTGTTGGGATTTTATGCAGGCATAAGCACCCAACACCAGCTTTCAGAGGCAAACTCAGCATAGAGCCATTAGCAATGAGATTTAAGTTTGCGGTCTTATGCTTGTGGATTCCAGGAGGCAAATGAAAGATTTAAACTAATTTCAGGAAGTTGGAAAGCACGAACTGCTATATTCCATAATCCAAATACTCAGAAATATCAAGGAATTTGCCATCCAATGTTAGAACAGTTATGCTTCAATAAGCTTTACCTACAGACACCCTTTAACACCACCTAAGTCCAGTGAAGAAGCAGGAACAACTAAGTCAAGCCAGGAAAATAACTGTCTCCAGCTTTCTTACCTGCAAGGGAAACTGAATAATTTACCAGCTGGTTGTGTTGCTGTTTACAGCTCAGGCAATGCAACATGACAAGAAAATTAATTATGCCAGCACCACAGGCTCATTCCCAGCGTTCATTTGCTCCTTGCATTTCCCTTTACACTTCATGAGACACACATCAGCCTTGCCCAGAGAAAATGAAAATGGATTGGCAAGAAAAACCCACCCTCCAGTCTTGCTGCAGGTAAGAATGCAATCAGCCACTTCCGAATTTCTTCCCTCCACCTCTTACTTTCTTTTCTCCTACTGTGAGCCACAGCCATCATTCCCTGGAAATGCCCAAGCACCCTCAGATCTGACTAAACTCAGTCAGGATGAAGGAGTCATGATCTCACACACTGGAGCCCTCAGGCTCTCATTCCTCTGTACTGTATTTTGCCTCAAAACACCTTTGTGGCCTGGCCCTGCTTGCAGCACTGTTGTGATTTGCAGAATAACTTGCAGAAAAGCCACTGGCTCTTTCAGTTGGCTTGTGACAAGAGGGGCTTGACCCGAGACTGCAATCGAATTAATCCCACCCCCTGGCAAAAGTCCCAATGAACTTGTAAGTAACACAAGAATATTAAAGATATCAGCATGGTATTTCTGCACGTTTAGGTTTAAAGCCACTCTATGGATCTCAGCAAAGCTATTCACATGTTGGAAGTGAAAAGGAGATGTAAATGTTTTCTTCAGCTACAACACAAGTCCCCAGCACTTTACAAGCATTAAGAAACAGAAAGATTAGCATAGTCCCAATCCTCTAGGATGCCTAGCTCCTGAAAATGTGGTGCATTTTGCTGTTTTATCATTTTTAATACAAGACATAAGCTCTTAAGTGTCAGTTTACTCATCCCAGAGCTGGAATTACTTCATTTCCTCTTCTGCTGAACTATTTTGGAGCAATTTGTGATACTGATGTTTTTTCCCCCCCTCAGTCACATCCCCCCTGTGTATCACTGTTGAAAAACAGGACTCAAATACTTTAAAGTAATTAAAACCATGCCAAGGGAAGAGAAACTCAGAATTTTTTCACTGGTATCCTTCAATTTGGCAGGTACCTGGCCCAAAAGAGGCTGGGGTGGTACATACAGATAGCATAGGGCCCTCTAAGTTTCATGGCTTTGTTTATATGTGATTTCATAGACAACATGTATTTCAGAGATTATTGGAGGTACAAACTAAAATTAAATTCTTAAATTAACATTATAAATTAGTAGTAGCCTAGTCATAGCTCCCATTTTGGACAGTGTTGCCACATGTTTTGATCAATGGAACAATCTGCCTCTTCATTCACAAGCCGAACAAATTGAGAGAGGTGCTGGGGAGCAGAGTACAAAAAGTTGGGACTCTCTCTCCAAAATAATTACAAAAGAGAAAATCAGATGACAGAAAAGACAACCTATGCTTTACAAACCATTTTCACTTCCCCCCCCCCATACATTCCATCTCTCATACTCTCCCCTATCAAAATCCCTGGTTTAGCTCTGCCTTCACTTCCTCTGCATTTCAGACTCTTGCCTCATGGAGAACTGTGTGGAGTTACTTACTGCCTTATAAAATTAAGAGTTTAGTCAGGTCTCAATATATATATCTAGAAATACGTTCAATGTTATGCAATTTCTACTTTATAACCCTCAAATCTGCACTAAGGAATATTTTGTTTTGGGGGCCTTTTATTTAATTATAATTACTTTACGTAAATTTGACAAGTCATTTGTTAATATTTATTCAGAAACCAGCACTTAAACTGTTAATTCCTTGTCACAAACAGTTTTAACAATATAATGTGCAAAATAAAAATTTCTTCGGAACTTCCTCTGCAAAATGGTGAAAAAACCAGCAACTAAGCAATAACCCATGGACAAAAAAGCTCTGTACTTCCCAGTACTTCACTATTAGCCACAGATAAAGCATAAGCCCAGTTTGTTCAAAAGCATAAAAAAATGTCCAGCAACTTCAGCTTCCGTTAAAAACCTGGGGAAGAAGAGATTCAAAAATTTTCAAATGGAAAACCACAAAAGAGGGCAAAACCCCCACCAGAGGGGCAAAATAATGTAATTTCAAGCTTTTGAAAGGATACAAATAAGAAGCAATTTTCTAGAACTCTCAGCTTGCAAAAGCTTCAATTACTTGGAAGTGGCATTTGTTTTAATTTTCCCTCTTTGAGGACTTTTTCCAGTTCTACTGCAGTCACTACCAGCACCACTAATGACCTCAGTGGATAAGGGCTCAGAGCTGAACTGCACTTATAGTCAGAAAATAATGCCTAATGCAGAAGAACATTTAATTACATAATCAAGTTTATGTTTATTGCCTCTTGATGAATTTCATCCAGCCCTGCCAGGACACCTGCTGCATATGAGCAGTGTGGGCTCAGTGGGATCCCCAGCAAAGAAAGCAGTGGTTTCTGCATGTCAAATAAACTCTGCCAACAGAGACTTTACCTACAGGACCAGGAGCACTGAAGAGTCCAAAAGCAGGCAGGGCAAAAAAGGAAGCCACATCAATAGTTCTCTTTTTGGCACAACCGAAGTTTTAATGCCATTTCAGTGGGGCTTACATTTAAAGCACAATTTCCCAAACACCATATTTAATTTTTATTTAGAAGCTCAGCTGTCTGCAAATAGCACACTGCACTGCACAGAAGCAAGTCAGCACTGAAATGAACTCTCAGCAATACCACGTTGTTCCTCCCAGTCCAGTCAGTGAGCAAAGTATGTTCTGAGAAAATAGGTTGCTAGAAAAATAAGTCAATATTAAGGAAATCACATTATTAATAGTAATATTATTGTATTACTATTTAGATAAATAAGTTTACTCCTTCACTTGCAATGTAACTTCATATACAACAACTCTGAAAAACTCTGAGGCTTAAAGACAACATAGGAAGTCTCTCTACTGTATCTTCCTCTATTTAAGGAGTGAATAATAACATGCTGTATCCATTAAAAGTCAATATAAAGCATTGTTGCTGCATTCCATGTTGTCTACATGGATAAGCCCACAGCTTTGTGGGAAGCAAAGTGCCTACCCAGAAAGCCATGAGCAAGATGTGACTTCAACATTTTTACTGAGAAAAGGTTAACAGGAGCATTCAATTCTCAGGTTGTCAAATCCATTTAGAAAAGTTTCATATGACTTAAGGCTAAGTAATTCAAAATATACCAATACTTTATGATCAATTTGTTCTATTGGTTCAGCTTTTGCCACTAGTCTTGAGCCCATATTCTTCAGAATTTGGTTGTATTTGGCAACAAAGCTGTTTCAGTGACTACTTGAGTCCGTAGGTTTCAACTATATGTTTTTATTATAGCACTCACAGGATTTATTATATTAGTCACACAATTACATCTTTAAAAGATTTTGTTTCCCTTGGCCAAAAAAAAAATTATGTAAAGAAAATACTGGTATAGTGTATTGTATTTTATATGGTATATAACAACTATACCATAACTTCATTTTCACAACCACTGTGGCAAAGTTTTGCTTTTTAAATTTTTCTAAGGGAGAAAAAGGTAACAGGCACTACAAAACATGGAGAATGAGAAATGTCCAAGTAACAGGAGAATACTGGCTACAGTCCTGTGAAGTGATGAGCACGTTCAAACCCTTTTAATTGAAAGCCCTGAATGAGTTTGAAGTGTAAGGATTTACACAGATTAACTCCTTTCCAGCACAAACACAGCATTTATAAAAGTATCATCCTTGAGCATCTACTAGAATTCTCTCCGAGTCCAAGCAATAGAGGTGGGCAACAACAGAAAGTTGTGACTTGATTATCACAGAAGAGGAAAAGCAACTTTGCCTAATATAAAAATGCAGAGTATTTTCCTACATTTAATAAAGGCAAGGTTGCCAGAAAAATATGTTAGCTATTCTTTATTGCAAAACCCCAAAGTCAGAATAAAATAATCCTGTTAGGGGGAAAAAAAAAAATAAATAAAAGGAAACTTAGAAACTTAAAAGTAAATACTTAAATAACCTTTTATTTTTTTTGTGTTCTTCAGTACTTCATTTCCTAACACTTTACACTGTAATGAATATGTTTCTAATGTTTCACCTATTTTGCCACTTTGCAGTGAACAATTTCCAGTCTATTATTTGTGTATTATAGCAATAAGCATAGTAAATTATATTTTTTGCTCAGAAAGATTACATGACTTCTGTGCTGCCTTCATCGCAGGGTAAGTGTTCTGGAAAGCTGAACAGTAAACTTTTCAGTAACATTTTGAAGTAATTGAGCAAAAGATCCAGTTAGTCATTCTCAGGCTGGAAATCAGGCTCCATCCCTCCTCCTCCACACAGAGGTCCACACACACATGATAAGCCCCAAGGCAGCCCACGTGCTAAACTCGCCCTGGCCATGAACATGGGATGACGGAGTGAGGTGATGCAGGTGGCTGCAAAACAGGAACTGCACATAGAGGGGTCAGATTAGGACACAAACACAGGTTCAGCACATTAGTGTCACTTTAACAGCTTCTGCTTAACTGTCTGAGTCCTCTTTGACAGACCTGGGGCTAAAGTCTGTCTCCCTGCTCTTTGTTCCTGCCTCTTCCAGATGGGCTGTAGATTTCCGAGGGAAAGATGGAAGGCATAAAATACTAATAGCCACAGCTATTCTGGTACAATAAAGGGAGCCAAACTGCAGCCAAACATCAGTGGGAAAATGGTAAAACCTTTATTTTCCTCTCCTCGTATTGACAAAAATCTGAACTGTTCCCTTAAAGTCTGTATTAAACCCAAACCTAGCAAATCAAACTGTTCTTTTAGAACAACTGTCTGAAATGTGCACTGCTCAGCTTCACTTGTGCCACAGGAGCCCTCCTACCTCATGGGCAGGAGAGAGGCATGGAAGCTGGGACATGCAGGATGCATTTCCCACTTCCCTCTTGCCCATTGTTAACACTGTGGAGGAGCACCAGTGTTTGGCTGCTGCCTCTGGAAGCCATCCTTAGCAAACGAAGCCCATCCACAGACTCACCAAAGTCCAAGCCAAATGTAAATGAACCATATGTGCATGAAGTCTAAACCTGCATATGGCAGCCTGAAAAAGGCAGAATTCCTTATAATAATTGTTTTAGGACAAAAGCTACACAGATATATATTTAACATCATGTCTGGGACTGTTTTGCAGAAGATAGTATCTCTTTGCCCACAGATTTCTGATGCGGATTAACCTTTCTCATTAACTCCTCTTCAATAGCACAGTTAGCAATAGAAAATGTTAACAAAACACAAGAAAAAAAAAAGTAATAAACATGAGTTTGTTATTATTTCAGATAGCTTATGTCTGACCCGTATGATAAGACAAGAAAACCAACAAAGTTTGTTTTCTGGTTCCACCAGGGAGACTCTCAAATGGACATTGACTGCAAACAGCTGTTTGCACAAGTGGCCACAAGTGCTTCATCCAATTAGGAACAAAACCTAACTAACCCACCATGACTTGTCTGGCAATCAGGTATTTGCAGTCTCTGGATCGTGCACACACACACAGGGAGGCACTTCACAAGTAATCAGTCTGGTAATCAAATACTGTTGTTACACAATAAATTTGACTAATGGGCACAGGGGACTTGATGGTTTTGTTGCTGCTATTACCAGGCAAATCTCATTAGCAAACAAAAGCTAAGGTTGCTTTTCATCCCTTTCAGTAACTCGTGACAACGGTGACATTAGGATCCCTGTTTTGATCATATCATTTGTAAGCTCTATGTGCATACACTTTCATGAGCACAATCAGGCCTGTCAAATCTACTAGCCTAGGAGTCTCCATCTTCTTTCTCAACTGAATTATTTATGCAGCCAATATTAAGTAAAATACACTTTACATATAAATGTTTTATATCAACTTAATAAAAAGTTCCCAGTTCTCAGTCACTCAGGACTGTCCTAGGTAATTTGCCTAATTTCTGTCTTCAGGGGGTTCTCTTATGAGTAATTTAACCCCACTGAACCTGTTATAAATGAACAGCTTATTGAAGTGATATGCAATTTTTTTTTTTTCACACGAGTTGCATTTTGGTGACTGAATTGTTAATCCTCAACATAGGCTGGATGAAATGAGGGTCTTGTTGAAAGAGACAAAGAGTATTTCTTCCCTGAAAGGTGACTTCATGAAGTGTGGAAATAAAAGACCTGTGTCAAACTCTCCTCTCCAGATGGAACTTCTTTCGCACTATCAGCTGATGTAAACACTCAGTTCACATTGAACAGCAGGGGTGCTGAGAATCATGGAATTGTTTGGGTAGGACGGTGATTTGCCAATCTGTTTCCACGGTCCCCTCCCACTCTCCCCACCCCCCAGTAATGAGGATGGATTTAAGAAACACAGAAACCGACTTTAAAGAATAAGTGTATAAGTTTACTATAGTGCCAAACAGTAAAGAATTACAAAAGAAGCAATGGCTTATTAAAGGATACACTTAGAAATGTATCTAATCATTACTACAAAGAAAGTCTTACGGTGATTAAGAGAGAGTTACCCTAAGTAATTATCATCATCCAGAGTGCACTTCAGCTGAGAAGGCCCTGATCACAGTGAAGGACTTGAGAACCTGTTCGTGGTAACTGGGAAATCCTACGCTGTGCATCCACCCAGAGGGGAAGGCTCCATCTTTGCTGTGAGAGGGTCCAGCTTATATAGTGTTAAATAAACCAGCTTACATCACTCAGCTGAAGTGGAAAAACAATTCTCCCCCCCTGGTTTTCCCCTTAGGCCTGGCCATGGCCCGAGGCAAAATCAGGGAGTCAATTTGGATTAACTACTGTCTAATACCCCATGTCCTTGACTAGTCATTAAGTACAGAACTTACAACTACATTGATTTCTCAAATATGAACCAGCTGTGACCATGTGAGGCCCTACTGTTTTTGTGATCTTGGCATAAAAGAAAGGCATATTTATAACACATGCAAGCCTTACTCATTATCAATGCGTACTCTTAAACCATCACTAAGGATTATAAAGCATCTTGGTTAATAAGCAGCTATGTACAATACTAGACTAAATATAACATTAGGTTGGAGGATTCATCTTACAGGTCAGCTTTGGCTCAGGGCCAATTCTTTAGGCCCCAGCATTACAGAAGGGAACTTGAAGATCATCCAGTTCCAACATCCCTGCCATGGGTAGGAACACTGTCCACTAGACTAGGTTGCTAGACCCAGCCTTGAACACTTCCAGGGATAGGGCATCCACAACTTCTCTGGGCAACCTCTTCATTGTCTCACCACCCTCACAGTGAAGATTTTCTTCTTAATATCTTATTTAAATATCTCATTCAAATTAAAGCCCTGCCCTCTCGCTACAGCTCCTTGTAAGAAGTCACTCAAGGACTTGTTCTCAAGTCCTCAAGGACTACTTCTTTATATCAAGGAAAGGATTTTGATTAGTTAAGGTCTGTAAAAAAAGTGTTGGTGATTGGGTGATTTTTTTTAATACATTTCAAAACCTGCAAGGATGGATTTTTTTTTTTTTCCTCAGTGGTAAAGAAACCGAACCTGGCATGCTGAAAACACATTGTGTTTACTGGTTTAAGATGGCATTTTGGATAAATGTGACATTGTGCTGTTCAGTGGATACACCATCTGGGTACCACTCTTACTTATTTTTGAAGGTAATTACATTCAATATGGCAGCATCCTAAACTTCTAAATAGAAGAGTGAAATGTCAGCAGAATTAATTGTCAAATGCTATTAATAGAGAGGAATTAAAAATTTGATGGTACCCATAGCAGGTATTTGGTGGTAAGCAAAGTTAGTGATGAACCAAGAAACAGACACTTATTCATAGATGCAGTATTCTACTACTAAATTTGAAATGTTTGTTAACATAAAGCTCTGTTCCACCCCTTGTCCTTTTTTTTCCACTCAGTCTGGAATCATACCAGTAATTTTAAGAACAAGCTACTACATATTAATAAAGTAATAGCCAAAACACTATTTTTCTTTTTCCACAAACTTATCAATTGTGCCCCTAAAACTGTTTAATTTATTTATGCATTTCTTTTAGGCAATAGTTACTGCATGTTTCTTTTGAGACTTTACTGATGACCTCTTTAAATATTCTGTTCTGATATTTCTAAGCAAAATCTGTGCTTTGTCTTGAACCAAAAAAACAAACCTCAGTCTCACCAAAAAAATCCAAACAATCCCCCATACATAAAACAAACAAATAAACACATAAAAACACAATCCCCCCCAAATCAACAAACAAATAAACAGAAACACCGAACAAATAGACCAACCCAGTAATTTGAATTATTACATAATAGAAGTAACTGACAAGTTCTGAATAAAGGATAGAAATGCAATTACGTTAGTTCTATGGCCATATCAAAGGAAGAAATATATATACAATATACTTATTAGAAGTGTTTTCTTAAACATAGCAAAAGGGTTTTTTTTAAGAGAACATAAGCAGAAAATACTTAAGAAAAATGGGCAACATCTGACTTTCTACCACTTGCAGAGGATGCAACCATTTGTTCTCTTTCCAAAACAAGAAGTAGGGTACATGAAACAAGCTAGTAAGAACAAACTTGTGGGAACCATTTGTGAAAGAACAAAAGGGGCAATTCTTCATTGAGCAGAGAGCTGAAATCCTTAAGAAAACAGCAAATGTGAAAAGCCGAAGAAAATACAAAAAAAGCAAAACACCTGAAAGTTGAATGTGAAACTATCAAGGCCAAGCAGAGATTTTAAAGAATAAACTTGCTTAAGGCATAAAAGTCAGAATCATTCTAGATATTGTGACACTGAGACCACAGCATAAAATCTCAATGACATCCATGTGCTGATGTTCACAATGCAGGGAGAGGTGAGTGGACCTTCTCACACCAAAGCATTTCTAAGAATCACCAGGTCACATTTGAGGATCTGTTAAAGTCTGCAGTGTCTGTAAAAAGCTTTTACTTATTGAAATCAACTAAATGTGTAAAGCGAAATCACCACCTGAACAACATACCTGATGGCGTTCAGCCAAGAGTTTAAAGAACTGGTTAATGAAATTGTTTACGAGCTAATCTATAAAGCCCTATCACTTAAAGCAGCCTCCATATCAGATGATTGAATGTTGGCAATGCTGATACAAGCAATTATGAACCTTGAGGAGGCTTTTAACTGTGATAAACAGGTTGAAAGCAAAATAAACAATAAATTTACTGGGCACTTTCAAAAAGGTGACAGAATGGAAAGTGAGCCAACTATTCTCTTTTTTCAATAAAAGTAACATTTCAAAATTAAGTTCTTGAATCTGTAAATAAGATAGGACAGTCCAGCCATGGAGGATTCTAGATTTTCTGAAAGAAATTAATTTACAAAAGTCCCTCAATGAATGACCTTTAAGGAAAATAAGCGGTTCTTGATTAAGAAGGAACATCTCCTGGCAGATTTATAATTTGCTAAAGAATAGAAGAAAATTACAAGACTGAACAATTCCCTTGTTGATGATAAATTATTCAAGGTAATAAAGACCATAACAAACCCAGATGAATTTCAGAGAAATCTGACAATGCTGAATAAGTGTGTAATTAAAGGGCAGATAAAGTCCATCATCAACAAATGAAAAAATGCCTATGGGGAAAATATAAGTACAAAATTATGTGCTTGAAATTATCTTTTCCTACTGAAAAAGTAATGTAGTATCTCTGATATTGCTCAAAAATAACAGTGACTTGGATAAAAATATAATTTCAATACCCAATGGTCTAAATGTAAATAAGAAATTGTTAGGAAAAGAACAGAGAACAAAACATGAAACATCATTATGTTTTTATATAAGTCCTTTGGGTGCCCACGTTTTGAATCATGAGTACAATTTTAGTAACCTCATAAAACACATAGCAGAAAGGGGCAACAAAGGATGATTAGAAATACAAAATGATTTTCTAAAAATAGAGATTGAATAGAAGAGGACTCTTCAGAGTTGAAACCTGACAATAAAGATGGAGTATGTGCATTTCATGCATCTCTATCAATGTGGAGAGGATGAATAGGAAGTGATTATTGACTGTTTGTCAGAACACCACAATTACCCAAGTCATGTTATTTAGTGCTGCTCTTAAAAGCACAGAAGAATAAATATTTTTACAAATTTCATTGATTATTTTACCACAGGACACTAGGGTGATCAGTAAAACAAGCAAGTTCAAAAAGGAATCAAACAATTTATGTACAATGGGTCCCTTGATGGAAACTAACATAATTCATGCCATCTTCAACTTTGGTAGTGCTTTGACTGCAGATTTCCCTACCTATGGAAGTAGATCACTCTACACTTATCCTACTTTTACATCTATTCACTGCTTCCGTAGCTGAACACAAAAGATGGTTAAACAGACTTTTGGTCTGACATAGTAAAATTGTTCCTGTATTTTTCTTTACTCTTCTTCAAGTACTATGACATTCTGGTAAACAAACTAACCCCTTCCTAGAAAGAGAGGGAAGTCCATTGACTCTGTTTATCAATGTTAATTCTTAAGCAGCATTTCCTCTTTACCTGAATGCGCACAGATTTTCAGTTTCTCTTTTCAGATTGCAAAAGCTAGTGAAAAACATTTCTAGCAGAACACTCCAAAGCACCAACTCCAAAGCACTCATTCATTTTGTCTAGACATGTCCCAGAGCAGCAGCAGGCATGACAGGTATCCAGGCAGCCTTCCCTCTCCCAGACACCTCTGCTATCTCCCCTGTCATCTGCCTCCACACGGGCTCATCATGTCTGCAAAGGGAACTAGAAGCAAAACGAACAATTTCCATTTAGTTCTTTCTCTCATAATATCTTTAAGTCTCAGCAGGAACTCCTTCCTATCCCTCCTCTCCAAGATCCACAGTGACAATTTTCCTGCAGAGTAATAATAACCTTCTATTTGGTAGGGTGTGTGCATGTCTCCCCTCCCATCAGATTTAATCAAGGTCCTAATTTTCATATGGATATACTGGATTTTATGTGGGAGAAGTGTAGAAAACCAGAGATTATTCAAAAAATCTAGTCATTGATTTGAGGCTCTTATTCTAGTTGCAGTGATATGTTTCAATGAATCTAAGTAAAAGTTTGAGAATTCTAGCTCAAATACTTTTAATACATGTATCACTTCACACTTTGACTCCAGTGAGAACACTCTAAAGAAAGATATAGTCCCACATCAGGCTCTTACTACGTTCATTGCCCTTTAGAGTGCAGTAGAAAAAACCAGTAATGTCATATCTAGAAACTGGGTTGCTTGATTTATTCCTCCTTTCTATTTTCTCAGTTTTTGGATTTACATCCTCATCATTCTACATTTGTTCCTACTAATGGAGTGCTCTCAAGCTATTTCCCAGTACACATTTACTTCCTTTATTGTTTTCAGTATTGAACCAGAGTGACTTAATTTCCACTCCCACTACACAACTTCTCCAAGGTCCCATCTTCATTATGACCAAACCTACCAGTGTATACTAGATTTTAGCTACAGGAAGCTAGTATTTTACAAACTTAAAACAAATTAAAGGATAAGGAAGATATTAAGACTTTATGCAAATTCTTTGCAGAGAAGAAAAATACCAGTTACCACTGTGTTCATGCCCTAGAATGGGGAAGCACGGAAGCTTTCAACTGCGTCTTTACACAGGTGAAGAGCACCTGTCCCCTTCTCACTCCAATACATTGCAAAGACCTCTTACACACAATGGAGAGACCCTAAGAAGCTGCTGGAAGCCATCAATGGCTGCCTCCTCCTTGTGATGGGGTACAGACATGGAAGAGATGCACCAACCAGGCACAGTGACGCTGCAGAACCCCAGGGCCCTCTCCTGCCCATTCACCACCACCATAGCACCAGGGCAGCATAAACAGGCACCCCAGAGAGCCTTGGGTAACTCTTTCAAAGTGACATCTTCTAAAGTGACTGATTTCTTTTAAATATATAAATCTTACAAGAGAAGCATCCAAGGTTATTATGTCTGAATAGTATCTCTCTTAGGACAGCAGCCAACACCAAGAAAACATTTGGAGCAGGAAAGTAAGAAACAACGTGCAACAAGGTAATTCAGCATATTCCACTATGGACCAACCAAACCATTTACTCTCTAAATAATTTTTTCCTAGTCAGTGTTTGTGACCTATTTAATTTTCTGAAGTATACTTGTGACAAATATAGACAGTTCTTACGAATTTACCCTCTAAATTGAAACACTTGCCACTGCCTTGGGTCCAGAACAGAGGTAATTCATAACAGACCTTGTCAAGGTCACAAATGTGGCCAAACCCTGCATGCTAAAGATGTGCTCTCAGGGTTTACACCAAACCAACCAGTTTTCTAAGGCACCACCATACCCTTTCCCTTCCTGTCAGACAGGTACTGAGGAAGAGCTTTACAGCAGCAGAGCTATGCAGCACACACACAGCTCCTCCACACTATGCTTTCAGAGTAGCAGCAGCAATGCCACATGGACCTCTGACTGTGGTGGCATCTGACCAACCCACCTTGTATTCAGAGAGCACAGAGGGGAAGGAAAAAAAGGCACAGAGAACAGGTGAGTTCTCCTAAGGTTGCTTGGACTGCTCAGGATCCAAGTAACAAGGGATCCTCAGACCTTTGTTAACCATCTTCTGTACTTCCCTATTTCTGTTTCCTTCACCAAAGCTAAAGCTGCTTCTTCATAAGTCCTTTAAATAGTTCTCTCCACTAACATATTCTAAATATATTCCAACATAGATAAGAAAAACTTTTACCTTCTTCTCAGTTTGGTGGGGGTTTTTTTGGTGGTGTTTTGTTTTGTTGTTGTTTTTTATTTATTTTGGTTTGGGGTTTAAGTTTTTTTTATTATTATTGAAGTTTATGGCACTGTGCAAGTCATCTTGAAGTGATTTTAGAGTCACACACAGACCAGAGAAAAGCCTGCTGAGAATAAATATGTTGTAAACCCAATTACACCTGAGAAGACTACACAGTGTTTCAAATGACATATGGCTGCTGTACAGAACATAGTTCAGAACATTAAAAGGCTAGAAGCTGGGGAACTGACTGGGTGTCTAACAATACAGACTGTTATGACTGCTCTATTTATTTGAGTGGTTTTTAAAAACAAGAATGACACAAGGTTGATACCAGAGTTATACGTAAGCTTTATCACCAGCACAGGTGATCCATTTACAAGGTATGCAGAGAGATACTGCACTTTAACTTCAGAGAAGTGTATGTTTAAAAAACAGAAACACTTTATTGGGTCAAGCTGCTATGGTTTACAGCAAATGCAGAATCATATAACATGAATATCAAAACTCTCAACAGCAGTTTTTCTTCTGAATTCTATCCAAACTAATAAACCTACTGCAGCTCTTCTTTCTCTGTTCACTTTGGCTCTTATCTAAATGACAAGTCTTGTCCATGTGCCATGGATAAGTATAGCATAATGTCAGGGAACTGACAGAAGCATCTTAAATTCTGCCAGACAAATCACAGTAGATGGGACATTATTTTTTCTTTTGCTATTTGACAGTGCCATCTGTAACTCCTGCCAATTTTCATGCATTACTCAAGGCAATTGCTTTCCTTTTGTTGAGAAGAAAAGAAGGGTGTGACAGAGCCAGCCATCATAAAGTTAACAGGGTATCCATCTTTGTGCAAGTTTTATAAAACTCCTACCTGCAACATGGAAAAGAGGCAAAATGCCAACAAAATACATGAGGGAGTCAACAGATTGACAAATATAAATGCAAATTCAGAAAAAGACTTGTGCTCAGTGTTTTTCAATTCAAGGAAGCACTGCAATTATACATGACCTGCTTTGTTTTCAAGGGCTAGAATGGGCACTTGATTGGAATATCAGTATAGGAAACACCAAGCTCATGTGCTGGATGCACATGATCTAGCAAGGAAACAGCCTGTTGTGCTACATATGACTGAACACATTTCTACCTTCTTTGTGGAAAAATAGCACTCCAATTTCCTCCATGTTGTCTGTCCCACATTGAGTTCCTAAAATACTGTGAAAAAAGGGAAGAACAGAAGGAATAATCTATAACATTGGCATTGTCGAGATATAAAAGATAGTCTTCTCTACTAATATTACGTGTGCCAGATGGTGAACTTGGTCTTAGAATTATTAAACACATGAATAAGCTTATCTTGCATGTGCAAGATCATTGTAGGAGAGTTTGAAGAATTCAAGTGTTCCAGACATATACAACGTATGTTGTGCAACATTTCTACCTGAGTTCTTGTGATACCAATTAAATCAAAACAGCCTTTTGTTTCCAAGTCTCTCCCACAGCTTGGCTTAGATTTCTGCACGCCCATGTCTCCTGCAACTTTTCTACCTTCCTCTGTTCAAATAAGGTATTAGTCCTCAATATAACATTTTGCAAGCAGATCAGAGCAGCAGTACTCTGCCTCAATGGTGGTAAGACAAGACACAAGGAACCCCTGAGTTTCCAACTGGCTCTACAACTCACTTTCTGAATGAATTGCAGTACATTTGGCAAACTAGATGCTTGCAAAATGGTAGGTACATATCTAGAATTAATATTAGAATTTCTTGGACCAGTCGAAGTAAAAAAGCTCAAATATTTGTCATGCAAGCTATGATGGATGGGATCCCTTTGGATTCTCTCTTTCTCCACTATAGAAAAAGACTCAGAAGGAGTATCACTCTGCTGCAGAAATTCCCAGAAAAATTCAGGTGCCTGTATGGAAGAGGTGTGCTTTCTTAACATTCCTGCAAATTAAAAATTGCAATTAAAGTAAATGAAAAAGTTCCTAGGTGATCTTACAGAGCATGTTAAAGCCCTTCTTGAGCTGGAAATAATAGATAAATTCCGCTGAAAATATAACCTGTCCTAATACCAAATATGTAATCACTCTTGTCAGAAACATTATTGTGTCATACAATAAAGTTTGAGAATATTAAAATACCAGAGCAGAGATTTGATATTAAAAACATTTCTCATGAAATTAGTTGCTGCACATTGACAAAATATGGAAGCCCTGTGGGCTTGTTCCTTTAAAATTATACATCCGATTCTGACAGAAAGAAATTCAAATAAATTATGTACAGACTTATTTCCAAGTAATAGCTGAAATGCAAGTCACCCTCAAAACCAAAAATCCAAGTACCTCCAAGTAGCCTTTGAGGATTATATTGAACATGCTGATAAAATGAAGTGTGAGTAGGTGAAATACTCTGTATGAAAAAATAAATACAGGCATTACAGAAGTCACAGCAAATTCTGCACAGGCAACTCTCTAGTGCATTAATATGTTCATTTATATCAGCTTGTAGCATCTTGTTTCTTTGAAGCTATAACAAGAACCATATGAATTCTCCTGAAGTCATTAGGCACAGAGAGATGCTGAGATGCACCTGTAAGGGCAATTAAACCAGTAGACAATGTGTAAATTAAATTAACTAAATTGGAGGGGAAAAAAAGCAGAACTTTCAATATGGAGAAGCAATTGATTCTTAATGGTGACTTAACAGCAGCTATGGGCTAAACATATCCACTTCCTGCAGTTCTTAAATAAAACCCAACAAGATAGCATAGGAAGCTGGGAAATGCTTAACAGGTCACCTCCATCTGCACTGCATCCTTAGAGTGAAAGACTGGAATAGAAAAATTGAGAGAAGCATTATAAAACACTGGTCCTCCTCCCTGAGTCACACAAGCAGATTCCATATAAGGAACTTACATCTACTTCTACAGAAGAGGCACAAAACATATTCTCTTAGTCTTACCACCCTATCACTCCAAAGAAGAGAGATACATGTTTGAATTAAACTCTCCAATCCTGCTTGTCAGATCCTTTCAAGCACTTCACTCATTTAGTGTCAGAGTGCTCTTAATGCACTCAGCAGCCTTTCTGACAAAGGACCAAGTTGACTATATCAGATCAAAGAAGAAAAATATGGGATGCCTGACTGCCATGAAGAACTCTACGCCCAGATTCCTTTCCATCCTGACAAGATGGCCCAGGACCATGGTTTCAGCCTGTTGGTAAGAGACTTTTTCTGTTTTCTAATAGTACTTCCCCTTGAATATATGAAAACCTTCGTAGACCAATAAAGTTGCTTTTTGGTGCAGCTAATCCCATTCTATAGTGCAGGCCAATCCAATTCTCCTATGATAAAACAGTAAGATGTCTCTTAATTGTACCATCATGCACTGCATAAAGCTGTAGAGCTTTATACTGAAGCTATTCCTTCCCTATCACTGTTGCTAGTTCCTCAATTCATAACTGTCCAGTCTCTGAAGAAAAGTGGGTTTTTTGCTGGACAAACTCTGTATTGGTGGTATATTCCCATTTTTTTGTCCATCACTAGGGGTTCTACTAAAACAGTTTCTTGCTAAAGAGCACAAGTAATCTTCATTGTGTCTGACTTCCATTTCTCTTGCTTGTCGAAGATCATCCTGCATACTCAGTGAGTGAGTGATCAGAACTGAATATACAATTTGACAAACATTGTAAAATAAGCAACAAACTGGAAGAAAAACATTTAGGTAATTATGGAATATAATTAGCTTTTTCCATGAAAAGTGTGGGCTGCATCAAAATAAAGAAATGGTGTTTTTATCTAGACAGAGTTTAAAGGGTAAGTACTCTTAGAGCAGCTGACTGGGAATATTTCAGCTGAGATGTACTCTGAACACAGAGAGAGGTCTATCATTTACAGTAATGAAAAGTCATAAATGTCTCTATTAAAGAGTTGTTTTCTGCTTAATGAGGAATAAGGGACTGAGGGGTCTCATAGGTGAATGCAGAAGGAATAGGTATGCTATTTTTTTCATAAAGTAGTTCCAGACGCTCAACAATAATTCAGGTCTGTAATCCCAAACTGACATTAATGCAGATGCTAGCTTGAGGCCGTGCTTTGGATAAGTGTAGTGCACTACTGCAGCAAAAGCAACAAAATTGCATTAAAAAAAAAAAAAAAAGCTGCCTACTGAACTCTTCTGAGGCTGTAAAATTGTGTAGCTTTGTGCCAAAACCTCCCACTAAAAAAAACAAAGAAAAAACCCAGAACTTTTGTCTTTAAGATTACTTCTTCTGATAAGACTCCAACATATTTAAAAAACAAGAGCCTAGGGGAAAACAATATTTTATAGATCTTAAAAAAAAAAATAAAAATCAACATTCTACAGCAACACTTGCCACAAGCAGCAAGACTGGTGGTGCTGGGCCTGAGGGATGTTTTAGTGTATGGTCTGTATCAGGTAACTTCTGCCTCTAAATGTAAGACTTCAGGTAAATATATTTACTGATGAGGGGACCAATGTACAAGATAAAAATCTCCCTTAAGCTTTAAGGGAATAGAGTTCACTACATTTTTTGGTTGTGCTCACACTTTTCAGAGTTAGCTTTAAGTCATCAGCTTACTACTGATACCCACCAGGAGATATCAGTGGATCTCTGGGGCCTTCTGAACTGGAAAAGCAGAAATTTCATCTCATAGTAATATTGGTAATCTATCTTCCCATCCCTCGGAATTACTTGAGAGAAGCTTTACACAAGCTGCAATTCTTGGCAGGTGTTCTTAACTCTGGGCTATAGTTTATTGCTTTAAGTCCTTTAGCTATATGCCATGATGCTGTCCTGTTTGTTGGCCATATTCACTGCCCAGAGGTTCCTCACAGATGCATCCTTGCCAGGACAAAGCTGCCTGCTATTTGTAAGTTTTATACAACAAAGGAGAAGAGCGAAGAATAAATGTTTCCTTAATTAAAGGCATTATAATGCGCTTTCTGTCATTACATTCATCCATGGTTCCTTCAGTTGCATCAAAATCCCACAGATTTTAAGCCTTTTCTGATAATGTTATGTTACAAATTTTTTCTCAATAATCTCAATAATACCTTTCACCCACACACTGAATTTGTTTGTGTCTCAGGGAAAGCAGGCTTCTTACAGGTTTCCATGAAACTGGGTAGGCAACTCTGGGCTGAATTTTTAAAAGTATCATATTGTTTTAAAGAAAGGAAGCAGGGATTTACTTTTAGAGAAGAGAAAGACTGACATCCTAGAAATAACTTCATAAATTGGAATTTTTGAGGTGCAACCTCAGGGACTTCCAGCAAGGGGCACCCTCAGACCTCAGGCCCCAGGGGGCCCTTGCCAGGAACTGAGGGACAGGACCCCAGTTTAGTGGTTTAATTTTGATTACAAAGCTGTGAGCATCCTCTGTGATGACTGTGCTGTTTTCTGATGAAGGTGTTGTATCCACTGTGGACAGCCACAGTTATTCTTCTCCCTTAAAGAAAAGCAAAGCCCTTTATTTTCACACACTGGCCATATCCAAAGGGATCCCACAGGCACCTCTCTGTTTGTCCAGGCAGACATGGCCCCAGAGTAAAGTGGAAGCTGCTGGGATATGCTGAGTTGAAAGGGATGCACTGAGTTCAACTCTTAGCTCTGCACAGGACTAACCACAAGAGTCATATCATGTGCCCAAGTGCTTCTTGAGCTCTGTCAGCCTTTTTGCTGTGACCACTGCCCTGGGGAGCCTGTTCAGTGCCCAATCACCCTCTTGGTGAAGAACCTCTTTCTAATATCCAACCTAAACCTCCCCTGACTCAACTTCAGGCTGTTCCCTCAGGTCCTGTTACTGGGTACCACAAAGAGATCAGTGCCTGCCCTTCTGCCTCTTCCCCTCACAAGGAAGTTGTTACTGCAATGATGTCTCCCCTCAGTCTACTCCAGCTGAACATACCCAGTGCCCTCAGCTGCTCCTCATACAGCTTCTCCTCAAGGCCCTTCACCACCTCCATTGCCCCCCTTTGGACACTCTCTAATGCCTTAATACCTTTCTTGTATTGTGGTGCCCAAAACTGCCACAATATTCAAGGTGAGGTCACCCCACAGCAGAGCAGAGTGGGACAATCCCCTCCCTCACCCAGCTGGCGATGCTTTGCCTGATGCCCCCCAGGACACGGTTGGCCCTCCTGGCTGCCAGGGCACTGCTGACTCACATTCAACTTGTCATTGACCAGGACCCCCAGGGCCCTTCCCATGGCACTGCTTTCCAGAATCTCATTCCCCAGTCTGCCCATACATCTGGGGTTGCCCCACTGCAGGTGCAGAATTCAGCACTTCCCCATGTTTAACTTCATCCAGAAGTCTGTCCCTGGGAATACTGGATCACATTTTCAGATCCCTGAATCAAACCTATGGGACAAAGCAGGGAATGTGCCATTTACAGCTCCCCTGCTGGGAATGGGACTGAAGGCTATGCAAGTTAGCTTGACACCATCATATATCTATATTTACAGGCACACACTGTGCATGCCAGGAGTTTTTACTAATGAGGGCAAGACCTTTGAGAGGCAGGTGTCAGGCATGCAGGAAAAGGACATGCAAATAATTAAGCTTTGTTTTATGGCCCAGCTCACATGACAATAAATTATTTTTTAAAAAAACCAAACACCAAACTTTAAATGAAAACTGGAACAGATGCATTTGAAATAGTTATTCCTGTTAGAAATTGCTGAGAAAATAAACTGACATAAACATCTTCAGAAATTCTAAATAGATACTTAGGGTTTTCCAATTAGTAAGCACACTGTAGCTTAAATTAATTTCTTTTATAACATATTTAACATAACACAAATCAGATGTACGACTCACTGTATATTACTCTCTGTACTATTTTGAAGAGATATGCAGCTATTTTCAGTCTGGCTGTTTATAAGGAACTTACTCTTGGCTATAGCAGATGCTGGTTCTGATTCTGTAAGTTTACATACTCAAAAAGACTATGAAATCTTCATTCTGATCAAAAAATCAAAATAGGGTCACAGGAGAAATATCTAGATATCTAAAAGTGTCAAGTTAATTTATGACCAAGCACTAAGACCAGGTAATGGTGCAAGCCACTGAGACATGAAATCTATCAATTTCAACTTTTCCTCTGGAAATGTTCCATAAAGCTGGAGGAGACTGGAGCTCAGCCCGACAGGATTTGGATGTCTGTAAAACCAACCTAAACAGCAAACTAAAACTTGTGTGTGAGGGTATTCTGAGGAGAAGGCCAGTTATGCAAATATGAAGCTTTGAATTTGAATTGTCATTTGATAGAATAGAATTCTGCACTTATAGACACAAGCCTCGATTGGAGGCAACACAAGAAAAAGGGGCCTTTGCTAAAATGTCTTTTTTTCCTTTGCATCTGTGTTGCAATCTTTAATTCATACTTCGGTCATTTAATACAAGCAAGATTGTTTTATTTCCTTGAAAGGTAAACACACATACAGCTGAACTGCTAAAATCTCCATGTCTTAAACACTACCAATAACTCAGGAGTGTAGAACAAGGCTGGAAGCATGAAATAGATGGAGTTGTTTAATAAACACTTTTGTGCAATGCCAAGACGGCGTTGCTTATTCTCTATTCTGCTTCAAGTATTGTGCTATTTAGTTTGTTTCTGAAACTTCTGACATGAGGCAGAAAGGCTTAATTTTCACTAAAAACAAAAAAGCATTGTAATGCTCATGACAGTGAGAAAAAGTAAACTTCAAAGACAAAGAAAATCTAGAGATAAATATAACAACAAGAAACTTTTTTTTCTTAACCTGCTGGTGTTGGTACATTGTTTACCTTTGTTTTTTAATCCTTTTTTAATCCTTGAAGTATCTAATGCTGAAATTTGCACTTGGAAATTTTATTGCAGATCCTTTCCAACACAACTAGTATGAATACAGTTCAATCCACTTGCTAGTGCAGATGACAGTACCTCAAAAATTGGAGAGATCCCTTCAGCTTTAAGAGTTTTGTTATTTTGCGCTGCTGTTTGTGTCACACACACAGCAAACTCCAATAGTTACTGAAGGGAAGGTTCATAGAGTAGTCTAACTTGCCAAAAACAACAGCTTGCCACTAAAAACAAACAAGACTCTACACCAGAAACATATTGGTTATTTTTGTCTTGTTGGTCATGAGAATGTTAGCAAACAAACCTTGCTGTCTTTCAACAAATAATTTTATATAGTCACATGTACAGAGAAGTCTATGTCCTTAAACACCCCAAAAGAGATGGAACATAACAATATTCATTTCCTAATGCCAACATTCTTGATTATAAACAAATCAGTAAATAGTGGTAAGAAAAAAATTCTTACTAAGAACCTATTTCATTTATTCTAAGCTCTTATTAGTAATACTGGACCACATGATGTTCTTAAGCAATAATCAGACCTACACAAACTGCAAAGTCATAGATATTCCCACTAGTGGAGACAACTCTACAGGAAAAAACCAGGGCAGCCTGGGAACAGGTGAAACAGGTGTTATTCATACAGTTGAAAAACTTTGGGAAAGCCCATGAGCTAAATCATAACGGGGATGTAAATGAAAATAATCAAAGGAAGCAATGGTGCCTACAGGTACCATTACAGTGTCTACCATTATAAGGTAACTGTTATAATGGAAGCATCAGTCAGTTTTAGAACTTTCTCATATTCCAAGAAATGGAACTGAAGATTTCCCACATTATCTGTTCCACACTGGCAATTTTCACTGCGACTTTTTTTTTTTTTTTTTT